>CAXARA010000662.1:0-22922 GCA_963971135.1 Stenus bimaculatus | reverse complement strand
AAATGTAGTTTTAAAATTTTTCGGTCGATTATTTTTAAAATTATACCAAAAAAAACGTTTTTCTTAAAAATCACACAAAAACTGCAGAAACTTTTTTATTTCTTTATAAAAAAATGTAAATTTTGTTTAAATAATATTATTTTCATGAAATCTAATTAGAAATGTAGTTTTAAAATTTTTCGGACGATTACTTTTAAAATTATATCAAAAAAACGTTATTTTTTAGAAATAATGCGTTTTTCTTAAAAATCAAACAAAAACTGCTGTAACTTTTTTATTTCTTTATAAAAAAATGTAAATTTTGTTTAAATAATTTTATTTTCATGAAATCTAATTAGAAATGTAGTTTTAAAATTTTTCGGTCGATTATTTTTAAAATTATACCAAAAAAACGTTTTTCTTAAAAATCACACAAAAACTGCAGAAACTTTTTTATTTCTTTATAAAAAAATGTAAATTTTGTTTTAAATAATTTTATTTTCATGAAATCTAATTAGAAATGTAGTTTTAAAATTTTTCGGACGATTACTTTTAAAATTATATCAAAAAAACGTTATTTTTTAGAAATAATGCGTTTTTCTTAAAAATCAAACAAAAACTGCTGTAACTTTTTTATTTCTTTATAAAAAAATGTAAATTTTGTTTAAATAATTTTATTTTCATGAAATCTAATTAGAAATGTAGTTTAAAATTTTTCGGTCGATTATTTTTAAAATTATACCAAAAAAAACGTTTTTCTTAAAAATCAAACTAAAACTGCTGTAACTTTTTTATTTCTTTATAAAAAAATGTAAATTTTGTTTAAATAATATTATTTTCATGAAATCTAATTAGAAATGTAGTTTTAAAATTTTTCGGACGATTACTTTTAAAATTATATCAAAAAAACGTTATTTTTTAGAAATAATGCGTTTTTCTTAAAAATCAAACAAAAAATGCTGTAACTTTTTTATTTCTTTATAAAAAAATGTAAATTTTGTTTAAATAATTTTATTTTCATGAAATCTAATTAGAAATGTAGTTTTAAAATTTTTCGGTCGATTATTTTAAAATTATACCAAAAAAACGTTTTTCTTAAAAATCACACAAAAACTGCAGAAACTTTTTTATTTCTTTATAAAAAAATGTAAATTTTGTTTAAATAATTTTATTTTCATGAAATCTAATTAGAAATGTAGTTTTAAAATTTTTCGGACGATTACTTTTAAAATTATATCAAAAAAACGTTATTTTTTCGAAATAATGCGTTTTTCTTAAAAATCAAACAAAAACTGCTGTAACTTTTTTATTTCTTTATAAAAAAATGTAAATTTTGTTTAAATAATTTTATTTTCATGAAATCTAATTAGAAATGTAGTTTTAAAATTTTTCGGTCGATTATTTTTAAAATTATAACAAAAAAACGTTTTTCTTAAAAATCAAACTAAAACTGCTGTAACTTTTTATTTCTTTATAAAAAAATGTAAATTTTGTTTAAATAATATTATTTTCATGAAATCTAATTAGAAATGTAGTTTTAAAATTTTTCGGACGATTACTTTTAAAATTATATCAAAAAAAACGTTATTTTTTAGAAATAATGCGTTTTTCTTAAAAATCAAACAAAAACTGCTGCAACTTTTTTATTTCTTTATAAAAAAATGTAAATTTTGTTTAAATAATTTTATTTTCATGAAATCTAATTAGAAATGTAGTTTTAAAATTTTTCGGTCGATTATTTTTAAAATTATACCAAAAAAACGTTTTTCTTATAAATCACACAAAAACTGCAGAAACTTTTTTATTTCTTTATAAAAAAATGTAAATTTTGTTTAAATAATTTTATTTTCATGAAATCTAATTAGAAATGTAGTTTTAAAATTTTTCGGACGATTACTTTTAAAATTATATCAAAAAAACGTTATTTTTTAGAAATAATGCGTTTTTCTTAAAAATCAAACAAAAACTGCTGTAACTTTTTTATTTCTTTATAAAAAAATGTAAATTTTGTTTAAATAATTTTATTTTCATGAAATCTAATTAGAAATGTAGTTTTAAAATTTTTCGGTCGATTATTTTTAAAATTATACCAAAAAAACGTTTTTCTTAAAAATCACACAAAAACTGCAGAAACTTTTTTATTTTTTTATAAAAAAATGTAAATTTTGTTTAAATAATATTATTTTCATGAAATCTAATTAGAAATGTAGTTTTAAAATTTTTCGGACGATTACTTTTAAAATTATATCAAAAAAACGTTATTTTTTAGAAATAATGCGTTTTTCTTAAAAATCAAACAAAAACTGCTGTAACTTTTTTATTTCTTTATAAAAAAATGTAAATTTTGTTTAAATAATTTTATTTTCATGAAATCTAATTAGAAATGTAGTTTTAAAATTTTTCGGTCGATTATTTTTAAAATTATACCAAAAAAACGTTTTTCTTAAAAATCACACAAAAACTGCAGAAACTTTTTTATTTCTTTATAAAAAAATGTAAATTTTGTTTAAATAATATTATTTTCATGAAATCTAATTAGAAATGTAGTTTTAAAATTTTTCGGACGATTACTTTTAAAATTATATCAAAAAAACGTAATTTTTTAGAAATAATGCGTTTTTCTTAAAAATCAAACTAAAACTGCTGTAACTTTTTTATTTCTTTATAAAAAAATGTAAATTTTGTTTAAATAATATTATTTTCATGAAATCTAATTAGAAATGTAGTTTTAAAATTTTTCGGACGATTACTTTTAAAATTATATCAAAAAAACGTTATTTTTTAGAAATAATGCGTTTTTCTTAAAAATCAAACAAAAACTGCTGTAACTTTTTTATTTCTTTATAAAAAAATGTAAATTTTGTTTAAATAATTTTATTTTCATGAAATCTAATTAGAAATGTAGTTTTAAAATTTTTCGGTCGATTATTTTTAAAATTATACCAAAAAAACGTTTTTCTTAAAAATCACACAAAAACTGCAGAAACTTTTTTATTTCTTTATAAAAAAATGTAAATTTTGTTTAAATAATATTATTTTCATGAAATCTAATTAGAAATGTAGTTTTAAAATTTTTCGGACGATTACTTTTAAAATTATATCAAAAAAACGTAATTTTTTAGAAATAATGCGTTTTTCTTAAAAATCAAACAAAAACTGCTGTAACTTTTTTATTTCTTTATAAAAAAATGTAAATTTTGTTTAAATAATATTATTTTCATGAAATCTAATTAGAAATGTAGTTTTAAAATTTTTCGGACGATTACTTTTAAAATTATATCAAAAAAACGTTATTTTTTAGAAATAATGCGTTTTTCTTAAAAATCAAACAAAAACTGCTGTAACTTTTTTATTTCTTTATAAAAAAATGTAAATTTTGTTTAAATAATTTTATTTTCATGAAATCTAATTAGAAATGTAGTTTTAAAATTTTTCGGTCGATTATTTTTAAAATTATACCAAAAAAACGTTTTTCTTAAAAATCACACAAAAACTGAAGAAACTTTTTTATTTCTTTATAAAAAAATGTAAATTTTGTTTAAATAATATTATTTTCATGAAATCTAATTAGAAATGTAGTTTTAAAATTTTTCGGACGATTACTTTTAAAATTATATCAAAAAAACGTTATTTTTTAGAAATAATGCGTTTTTCTTAAAAATCAAACAAAAACTGCTGTAACTTTTTTATTTCTTTATAAAAAAATGTAAATTTTGTTTAAATAATTTTATTTTCATGAAATCTAATTAGAAATGTAGTTTTAAAATTTTTCGGTCGATTATTTTTAAAATTATACCAAAAAAACGTTTTTCTTAAAAATCAAACTAAAACTGCTGTAACTTTTTTATTTCTTTATAAAAAAATGTAAATTTTGTTTAAATAATATTATTTTCATGAAATCTAATTAGAAATGTAGTTTTAAAATTTTTCGGACGATTACTTTTAAAATTATACCAAAAACGTTTTTCTTAAAAATCAAACTAAAACTGCTGTAACTTTTTTATTTCTTTATAAAAAAATGTAAATTTTGTTTAAATAATATTATTTTCATGAAATCTAATTAGAAATGTAGTTTTAAAATTTTTCGGACGATTACTTTTAAAATTATATCAAAAAAACGTTATTTTTTAGAAATAATGCGTTTTTCTTAAAAATCAAACAAAAACTGCTGTAACTTTTTTATTTCTTTATAAAAAAATGTAAATTTTGTTTAAATAATTTTATTTTCATGAAATCTAATTAGAAATGTAGTTTTAAAATTTTTCGGTCGATTACTTTTAAAATTATACCAAAAAAACGTTTTTCTTAAAAATCAAACTAAAACTGCTGTAACTTTTTTATTTCTTTATAAAAAAATGTAAATTTTGTTTAAATAATATTATTTTCATGAAATCTAATTAGAAATGTAGTTTTAAAATTTTTCGGACGATTACTTTTAAAATTATATCAAAAAAACGTTATTTTTTAGAAATAATGCGTTTTTCTTAAAAATCAAACAAAAACTGCTGTAACTTTTTTATTTCTTTATAAAAAAATGTAAATTTTGTTTAAATAATATTATTTTCATGAAATCTAATTAGAAATGTAGTTTTAAAATTTTTCGGTCGATTATTTTTAAAATTATACCAAAAAAACGTTTTTCTTAAAAATCAAACTAAAACTGCTGTAACTTTTTTATTTCTTTATAAAAAAATGTAAATTTTGTTTAAATAATATTATTTTCATGAAATCTAATTAGAAATGTAGTTTTAAAATTTTTCGGACGATTACTTTTAAAATTATATCAAAAAAACGTTATTTTTTAGAAATAATGCGTTTTTCTTAAAAATCAAACAAAAACTGCTGTAACTTTTTTATTTCTTTATAAAAAAATGTAAATTTTGTTTAAATAATTTTATTTTCATGAAATCTAATTAGAAATGTAGTTTTAAAATTTTTCGGTCGATTATTTTTAAAATTATACCAAAAAAACGTTTTTCTTAAAAATCAAACTAAAACTGCTGTAACTTTTTTATTTCTTTATAAAAAAATGTAAATTTTGTTTAAATAATATTATTTTCATGAAATCTAATTAGAAATGTAGTTTTAAAATTTTTCGGACGATTACTTTTAAAATTATATCAAAAAACGTTATTTTTTAGAAATAATGCGTTTTTCTTAAAATCAAACAAAAACTGCTGTAACTTTTTTATTTCTTTATAAAAAAATGTAAAATTTGTTTAAATAATTTTATTTTCATGAAATCTAATTAGAAATGTAGTTTTAAAATTTTTCGGTCGATTATTTTTAAAATTATACCAAAAAAACGTTTTTCTTAAAAATCAAACTAAAACTGCTGTAACTTTTTTATTTCTTTATAAAAAAATGTAAATTTTGTTTAAATAATATTATTTTCATGAAATCTAATTAGAAATGTAGTTTTAAAATTTTTCGGACGATTACTTTTAAAATTATATCAAAAAAACGTTATTTTTTAGAAATAATGCGTTTTTCTTAAAAATCAAACAAAAACTGCTGTAACTTTTTTATTTCTTTATAAAAAAATGTAAATTTTGTTTAAATAATTTTATTTTCATGAAATCTTATTAGAAATGTAGTTTTAAAATTTTTCGGTCGATTATTTTTAAAATTATACCAAAAAAACGTTTTTCTTAAAAATCAAACTAAAACTGCTGTAACTTTTTTATTTCTTTATAAAAAAATGTAAATTTTGTTTAAATAATATTATTTTCATGAAATCTAATTAGAAATGTAGTTTTAAAATTTTTCGGA
The DNA here is from genome assembly GCA_963971135.1 of Stenus bimaculatus. Taxonomy (NCBI): domain Eukaryota; kingdom Metazoa; phylum Arthropoda; class Insecta; order Coleoptera; family Staphylinidae; genus Stenus; species Stenus bimaculatus. The sequence continues at coordinate 17,171 of CAXARA010000662.1, read as the reverse complement.
CGATTACTTTTAAAATTATATCAAAAAAACGTTATTTTTTAGAAATAATGCGTTTTTCTTAAAAATCAAACAAAAACTGCTGTAACTTTTTTATTTCTTTATAAAAAAATGTAAATTTTGTTTAAATAATTTTATTTTCATGAAATCTAATTAGAAATGTAGTTTTAAAATTTTTCGGTCGATTATTTTTAAAATTATACCAAAAAAACGTTTTTCTTAAAAATCAAACTAAAACTGCTGTAACTTTTTTATTTCTTTATAAAAAAATGTAAATTTTGTTTAAATAATATTATTTTCATGAAATCTAATTAGAAATGTAGTTTTAAAATTATTCGGACGATTACTTTTAAAATTATATCAAAAAAACGTTATTTTTTAGAAATAATGCGTTTTTCTTAAAAATCAAACAAAAACTGCTGTAACTTTTTTATTTCTTTATAAAAAAATGTAAATTTTGTTTAAATAATTTTATTTTCATGAAATCTAATTAGAAATGTAGTTTTAAAATTTTTCGGTCGATTATTTTTAAAATTATACCAAAAAAACGTTTTTCTTAAAAATCAAACTAAAACTGCTGTAACTTTTTTATTTCTTTATAAAAAAATGTAAATTTTGTTTAAATAATATTATTTTCATGAAATCTAATTAGAAATGTAGTTTTAAAATTTTTCGGACGATTACTTTTAAAATTATATCAAAAAAACGTTATTTTTTAGAAATAATGCGTTTTTCTTAAAAATCAAACAAAAACTGCTGTAACTTTTTTATTTCTTTATAAAAAAATGTAAATTTTGTTTAAATAATTTTATTTTCATGAAATCTAATTAGAAATGTAGTTTTAAAATTTTTCGGTCAATTATTTTTAAAATTATACCAAAAAAACGTTTTTCTTAAAAATCACACAAAAACTGCAGAAACTTTTTTATTTCTTTATAAAAAAATGTAAATTTTGTTTAAATAATTTTATTTTCATGAAATCTAATTAGAAATGTAGTTTTAAAATTTTTCTTACGATTACTTTTAAAATTATATCAAAAAAACGTTATTTTTTAGAAATAATGCGTTTTTCTTAAAAATCAAACAAAAACTGCTGTAACTTTTTTATTTCTTTATAAAAAAATGTAAATTTTGTTTAAATAATTTTATTTTCATGAAATCTAATTAGAAATGTAGTTTTAAAATTTTTCGGTCGATTATTTTTAAAATTATACCAAAAAAACGTTTTTCTTAAAAATCACACAAAAACTGCAGAAACTTTTTTATTTCTTTATAAAAAAATGTAAATTTTGTTTAAATAATTTTATTTTCATGAAATCTAATTAGAAATGTAGTTTTAAAATTTTTCGGACGATTACTTTTAAAATTATATCAAAAAAACGTTATTTTTTAGAAATAATGCGTTTTTCTTAAAAATCAAACAAAAACTGCTGTAACTTTTTTATTTCTTTATAAAAAAATGTAAATTTTGTTTAAATAATTTTATTTTCATGAAATCTAATTAGAAATGTAGTTTTAAAATTTTTCGGTCGATTATTTTTAAAATTATACCAAAAAAACGTTTTTCTTAAAAATCAAACTAAAACTGCTGTAACTTTTTTATTTCTTTATAAAAAAATGTAAATTTTGTTTAAATAATTTTATTTTCATGAAATCTAATTAGAAATGTAGTTTTAAAATTTTTCGGTCGATTATTTTTAAAATTATACCAAAAAAACGTTTTTCTTAAAAATCAAACTAAAACTGCTGTAACTTTTTTATTTCTTTATAAAAAAATGTAAATTTTGTTTAAATAATATTATTTTCATGAAATCTAATTAGAAATGTAGTTTTAAAATTTTTCGGACGATTACTTTTCAAATTATATCAAAAAAACGTTATTTTTTAGAAATAATGCGTTTTTCTTAAAAATCAAACAAAAACTGCTGTAACTTTTTTATTTCTTTATAAAAAAATGTAAATTTTGTTTAAATAATTTTATTTTCATGAAATCTAATTAGAAATGTAGTTTTAAAATTTTTCGGTCGATTATTTTTAAAATTATACCAAAAAAACGTTTTTCTTAAAAATCAAACAAAAACTGCTGTAACTTTTTTATTTCTTTATAAAAAAATGTAAATTTTGTTTAAATAATTTTATTTTCATGAAATCTAATTAGAAATGTAGTTTTAAAATTTTTCGGTCGATTATTTTTAAAATTATACCAAAAAAACGTTTTTCTTAAAAATCAAACTAAAACTGCTGTAACTTTTTTATTTCTTTATAAAAAAATGTAAATTTTGTTTAAATAATATTATTTTCATGAAATCTAATTAGAAATGTAGTTTTAAAATTTTTCGGACGATTACTTTTAAAATTATATCAAAAAAACGTTATTTTTTAGAAATAATGCGTTTTTCTTAAAAATCAAACAAAAACTGCTGTAACTTTTTTATTTCTTTATAAAAAAATGTAAATTTTGTTTAAATAATTTTATTTTCATGAAATCTAATTAAATCTAATTAGAAATGTAGTTTTAAAATTTTTCGGTCGATTATTTTTAAAATTATACCAAAAAAACGTTTTTCTTAAAAATCACACAAAAACTGCAGAAACTTTTTTATTTCTTTATATAAAAATGTAAATTTTGTTTAAATAATTTTATTTTCATGAAATCTAATTAGAAATGTAGTTTTAAAATTTTTCGGACGATTACTTTTAAAATTATATCAAAAAAACGTTATTTTTTAGAAATAATGCGTTTTTCTTAAAAATCAAACAAAAACTGCTGTAACTTTTTTATTTCTTTATAAAAAAATGTAAATTTTGTTTAAATAATTTTATTTTCATGAAATCTAATTAGAAATGTAGTTTTAAAATTTTTCGGTCGATTATTTTTAAAATTATACCAAAAAAACGTTTTTCTTAAAAATCACACAAAAACTGCAGAAACTTTTTTATTTCTTTATAAAAAAATGTAAATTTTGTTTAAATAATTTTATTTTCATGAAATCTAATTAGAAATGTAGTTTTAAAATTTTTCGGTCGATTATTTTTAAAATTATACCAAAAAAACGTTTTTCTTAAAAATCAAACTAAAACTGCTGTAACTTTTTTATTTCTTTATAAAAAAATGTAAATTTTGTTTAAATAATATTATTTTCATGAAATCTAATTAGAAATGTAGTTTTAAATTTTTCGGACGATTACTTTTAAAATTATATCAAAAAAACGTTATTTTTTAGAAATAATGCGTTTTTCTTAAAAATCAAACAAAAACTGCTGTAACTTTTTTATTTCTTTATAAAAAAATGTAAATTTTGTTTAAATAATTTTATTTTCATGAAATCTAATTAGAAATGTAGTTTTAAAATTTTTCGGTCGATTATTTTTAAAATTATACCGAAAAAACGTTTTTCTTAAAAATCACACAAAAACTGCAGAAACTTTTTTATTTCTTTATAAAAAAATGTAAATTTTGTTTAAATAATTTTATTTTCATGAAATCTAATTAGAAATGTAGTTTTAAAAATTTTCGGACGATTACTTTTAAAATTATATCAAAAAAACGTTATTTTTTAGAAATAATGCGTTTTTCTTAAAAATCAAACAAAAACTGCTGTAACTTCTTTATTTCTTTATAAAAAAATGTAAATTTTGTTTAAATAATTTTATTTTCATGAAATCTAATTAGAAATGTAGTTTTAAAATTTTTCGGTCGATTATTTTTAAAATTATACCAAAAAAACGTGTTTCTTAAAAATCAAACTAAAACTGCTGTAACTTTTTTATTTCTTTATAAAAAAATGTAAATTTTGTTTAAATAATATTATTTTCATGAAATCTAATTAGAAATGTAGTTTTAAAATTTTTCGGACGATTACTTTTAAAATTATATCAAAAAAACGTTATTTTTTAGAAATAATGCGTTTTTCTTAAAAATCAAACAAAAACTGCTGTAACTTTTTTATTTCTTTATAAAAAAATGTAAATTTTGTTTAAATAATTTTATTTTCATGAAATCTAATTAGAAATGTAGTTTTAAAATTTTTCGGTCGATTATTTTTAAAATTATACCAAAAAAACGTTTTTCTTAAAAATCACACAAAAACTGCAGAAACTTTTTTATTTCTTTATAAAAAAATGTAAATTTTGTTTAAATAATTTTATTTTCATGAAATCTAATTAGAAATGTAGTTTTAAAATTTTTCGGACGATTACTTTTAAAATTATATCAAAAAAACGTTATTTTTTAGAAATAATGCGTTTTTCTTAAAAATCAAACAAAAACTGCTGTAACTTTTTTATTTCTTTATAAAAAAATGTAAATTTTGTTTAAATAATTTTATTTTCATGAAATCTAATTAGAAATGTAGTTTTAAAATTTTTCGGTCGATTATTTTTAAAATTATACCAAAAAAACGTTTTTCTTAAAAATCAAACTAAAACTGCTGTAACTTTTTTATTTCTTTATAAAAAAATGTAAATTTTGTTTAAATAATTTTATTTTCATGAAATCTAATTAGAAATGTAGTTTTAAAATTTTTCGGTCGATTATTTTTAAAATTATACCAAAAAAACGTTTTTCTTAAAATCAAACTAAAACTGCTGTAACTTTTTTATTTCTTTATAAAAAAATGTAAATTTTGTTTAAATAATATTATTTTCATGAAATCTAATTAGAAATGTAGTTTTAAAATTTTTCGGACGATTACTTTTCAAATTATATCAAAAAAACGTTATTTTTTAGAAATAATGCGTTTTCTTAAAAATCAAACAAAAACTGCTGTAACTTTTTTATTTCTTTATAAAAAAATGTAAATTTTGTTTAAATAATTTTATTTTCATGAAATCTAATTAGAAATGTAGTTTTAAAATTTTTCGGTCGATTATTTTTAAAATTATACCAAAAAAAACGTTTTTCTTAAAAATCAAACAAAAACTGCTGTAACTTTTTTATTTCTTTATAAAAAAATGTAAATTTTGTTTAAATAATTTTATTTTCATGAAATCTAATTAGAAATGTAGTTTTAAAATTTTTCGGTCGATTATTTTTAAAATTATACCAAAAAAACGTTTTCTTAAAAATCAAACTAAAACTGCTGTAACTTTTTTATTTCTTTATAAAAAAATGTAAATTTTGTTTAAATAATATTATTTTCATGAAATCTAATTAGAAATGTAGTTTTAAAATTTTTCGGACGATTACTTTTAAAATTATATCAAAAAAACGTTATTTTTTAGAAATAATGCGTTTTTCTTAAAAATCAAACAAAAACTGCTGTAACTTTTTTATTTCTTTATAAAAAAATGTAAATTTTGTTTAAATAATTTTATTTTCATGAAATCTAATTAGAAATGTAGTTTTAAAATTTTTCGGTCGATTATTTTTAAAATTATACCAAAAAAACGTTTTTCTTAAAAATCACACAAAAACTGCAGAAACTTTTTTATTTCTTTATATAAAAATGTAAATTTTGTTTAAATAATTTTATTTTCATGAAATCTAATTAGAAATGTAGTTTTAAAATTTTTCGGACGATTACTTTTAAAATTATATCAAAAAAACGTTATTTTTAGAAATAATGCGTTTTTCTTAAAAATCAAACAAAAACTGCTGTAACTTTTTATTTCTTTATAAAAAAATGTAAATTTTGTTTAAATAATTTTATTTTCATGAAATCTAATTAGAAATGTAGTTTAAAATTTTTCGGTCGATTATTTTTAAAATTATACCAAAAAAACGTTTTTCTTAAAAATCACACAAAAACTGCAGAAACTTTTTTATTTCTTTATAAAAAAATGTAAATTTTGTTTAAATAATTTTATTTTCATGAAATCTAATTAGAAATGTAGTTTTAAAATTTTTCGGTCGATTATTTTTAAAATTATACCAAAAAAACGTTTTTCTTAAAATCAAACTAAAACTGCTGTAACTTTTTTATTTCTTTATAAAAAAATGTAAATTTGTTTAAATAATATTATTTTCATGAAATCTAATTAGAAATGTAGTTTAAATTTTTCGGACGATTACTTTTAAAATTATATCAAAAAAACGTTATTTTTTAGAAATAATGCGTTTTTCTTAAAAATCAAACAAAAACTGCTGTAACTTTTTTATTTCTTTATAAAAAAATGTAAATTTTGTTTAAATAATTTTATTTTCATGAAATCTAATTAGAAATGTAGTTTTAAAATTTTTCGGTCGATTATTTTTAAAATTATACCGAAAAAACGTTTTTCTTAAAAATCACACAAAAACTGCAGAAACTTTTTTATTTCTTTATAAAAAAATGTAAATTTTGTTTAAATAATTTTATTTTCATGAAATCTAATTAGAAATGTAGTTTTAAAAATTTTCGGACGATTACTTTTAAAATTATATCAAAAAAACGTTATTTTTTAGAAATAATGCGTTTTTCTTAAAAATCAAACAAAAACTGCTGTAACTTCTTTATTTCTTTATAAAAAAATGTAAATTTTGTTTAAATAATTTTATTTTCATGAAATCTAATTAGAAATGTAGTTTTAAAATTTTTCGGTCGATTATTTTTAAAATTATACCAAAAAAACGTGTTTCTTAAAAATCAAACTAAAACTGCTGTAACTTTTTTATTTCTTTATAAAAAATGTAAATTTTGTTTAAATAATATTATTTTCATGAAATCTAATTAGAAATGTAGTTTTAAAATTTTTCGGACGATTACTTTTAAAATTATATCAAAAAAACGTTATTTTTTAGAAATAATGCGTTTTTCTTAAAAATCAAACAAAAACTGCTGTAACTTTTTTATTTCTTTATAAAAAAATGTAAATTTTGTTTAAATAATTTTATTTTCATGAAATCTAATTAGAAATGTAGTTTTAAAATTTTTCGGTCGATTATTTTTAAAATTATACCAAAAAAACGTTTTTCTTAAAAATCACACAAAAACTGCAGAAACTTTTTTATTTCTTTATAAAAAAATGTAAATTTTGTTTAAATAATTTTATTTTCATGAAATCTAATTAGAAATGTAGTTTTAAAATTTTTCGGACGATTACTTTTAAAATTATATCAAAAAAACGTTATTTTTTAGAAATAATGCGTTTTTCTTAAAAATCAAACAAAAACTGCTGTAACTTTTTTATTTCTTTATAAAAAAATGTAAATTTTGTTTAAATAATTTTATTTTCATGAAATCTAATTAGAAATGTAGTTTTAAAATTTTTCGGTCGATTATTTTTAAAATTATACCAAAAAAACGTTTTTCTTAAAAATCAAACTAAAACTGCTGTAACTTTTTTATTTCTTTATAAAAAAATGTAAATTTTGTTTAAATAATATTATTTTCATGAAATCTAATTAGAAATGTAGTTTTAAAATTTTTCGGACGATTACTTTTAAAATTATATCAAAAAAAACGTTATTTTTTAGAATAATGCGTTTTTCTTAAAAATCAAACAAAAACTGCTGTAACTTTTTTATTTCTTATAAAAAAATGTAAATTTTGTTTAAATAATTTTATTTTCATGAAATCTAATTAGAAATGTAGTTTTAAAATTTTTCGGTCGATTATTTTTAAAATTATACCAAAAAAACGTTTTTCTTAAAAATCACACAAAAACTGCAGAAACTTTTTTATTTCTTTATAAAAAAATGTAAATTTTGTTTAAATAATTTTATTTTCATGAAATCTAATTAGAAATGTAGTTTTAAAATTTTTCGGACGATTACTTTTAAATTATATCAAAAAAACGTTATTTTTTAGAAATAATGCGTTTTTCTTAAAAATCAAACAAAAACTGCTGTAACTTTTTATTTCTTTATAAAAAAATGTAAATTTTGTTTAAATAATTTTATTTTCATGAAATCTAATTGGAAATGTAGTTTTAAAATTTTTCGGTCGATTATTTTTAAAATTATACCAAAAAAACGTTTTTCTTAAAAATCACACAAAAACTGCAGAAACTTTTTTATTTCTTTATAAAAAAATGTAAATTTTGTTTAAATAATATTATTTTCATGAAATCTAATTAGAAATGTAGTTTTAAAATTTTTCGGACGATTACTTTTAAAATTATATCAAAAAAACGTTATTTTTTAGAAATAATGCGTTTTTCTTAAAAATCAAAAAAAAACTGCTGTAACTTTTTATTTCTTTATAAAAAAATGTAAATTTTGTTTAAATAATTTTATTTTCATGAAATCTAATTAGAAATGCTAGTTTTAAAATTTTTCGGTCGATTATTTTTAAAATTATACCAAAAAAACGTTTTTCTTAACAATCAAACTAAAACTGCTGTAACTTTTTTATTTCTTTATAAAAAAATGTAAATTTTGTTTAAATAATATTATTTTCATGAAATCTAATTAGAAATGTAGTTTTAAAATTTTTCGGAATTACTTTTAAAATTATATCAAAAAAACGTTATTTTTTAGAAATAATGCGTTTTTCTTAAAAATCAAACAAAAACTGCTGTAACTTTTTTATTTCTTTATAAAAAAATGTAAATTTTGTTTAAATAATATTATTTTCATGAAATCTAATTAGAAATGTAGTTTTAAAATTTTTCGGACGATTACTTTTAAAATTATATCAAAAAAACGTTATTTTTTAGAAATAATGCGTTTTTCTTAAAAATCAAACAAAAACTGCTGTAACTTTTTTATTTCTTTATAAAAAAATGTAAATTTTGTTTAAATAATTTTATTTTCATGAAATCTAATTAGAAATGTAGTTTTAAAATTTTTCGGTCGATTATTTTTAAAATTATACCAAAAAAACGTTTTTCTTAAAAATCACACAAAAACTGCAGAAACTTTTTTATTTCTTTATAAAAAAATGTAAATTTTGTTTAAATAATTTTATTTTCATGAAATCTAATTAGAAATGTAGTTTTAAAATTTTTCGGACGATTACTTTTAAAATTATATCAAAAAAACGTTATTTTTTAGAAATAATGCGTTTTTCTTAAAAATCAAACAAAAACTGCTGTAACTTTTTTATTTCTTTATAAAAAAATGTAAATTTTGTTTAAATAATTTTATTTTCATGAAATCTAATTGGAAATGTAGTTTTAAAATTTTTCGGTCGATTATTTTTAAAATTATACCAAAAAAACGTTTTTCTTAAAAATCACACAAAAACTGCAGAAACTTTTTTATTTCTTTATAAAAAAATGTAAATTTTGTTTAAATAATATTATTTTCATGAAATCTAATTAGAAATGTAGTTTTAAAATTTTTCGGACGATTACTTTTAAAATTATATCAAAAAAACGTTATTTTTTAGAAATAATGCGTTTTTCTTAAAAATCAAAAAAAAAACTGCTGTAACTTTTTTATTTCTTTATAAAAAAATGTAAATTTTGTTTAAATAATTTTATTTTCATGAAATCTAATTAGAAATGTAGTTTTAAAATTTTTCGGTCGATTATTTTTAAAATTATACCAAAAAAACGTTTTTCTTAACAATCAAACTAAAACTGCTGTAACTTTTTTATTTCTTTATAAAAAAATGTAAATTTTGTTTAAATAATATTATTTTCATGAAATCTAATTAGAAATGTAGTTTTAAAATTTTTCGGACGATTACTTTTAAAATTATATCAAAAAAACGTTATTTTTTAGAAATAATGCGTTTTTCTTAAAAATCAAACAAAAACTGCTGTAACTTTTTTATTTCTTTATAAAAAAATGTAAATTTTGTTTAAATAATTTTATTTTCATGAAATCTAATTAGAAATGTAGTTTTAAAATTTTTCGGTCGATTATTTTTAAAATTATACCAAAAAAACGTTTTTCTTAAAAATCACACAAAAACTGCAGAAACTTTTTTATTTCTTTATAAAAGAATGTAAATTTTGTTTAAATAAATAATTTTCATGAAATCTAATTAGAAATGTAGTTTTAAAATTTTTCGGACGATTACTTTTAAAAGTATATCAAAAAAACGTTATTTTTTAGAAATAATGCGTTTTTCTTAAAAATCAAACAAAAACTGCTGTTACTTTTTTATTTCTTTATAAAAAAATGTAAATTTTGTTTAAATAATTTTATTTTCATGAAATCTAATTAGAAATGTAGTTTTAAAATTTTTCGGTCGATTATTTTTAAAATTATACCAAAAAAACGTTTTTCTTAAAAATCACACAAAAACTGCAGAAACTTTTTTATTTCTTTATAAAAAAATGTAAATTTTGTTTAAATAATATTATTTTCATGAAATCTAATTAGAAATGTAGTTTTAAAATTTTTCGGACGATTACTTTTAAAATTATATCAAAAAAACGTTATTTTTTAGAAATAATGCGTTTTTCTTAAAAATCAAACAAAAACTGCTGTAACTTTTTTATTTCTTTATAAAAAAATGTAAATTTTGTTTAAATAATTTTATTTTCATGAAATCTAATTGGAAATGTAGTTTTAAAATTTTTCGGTCGATTATTTTTAAAATTATACCAAAAAAACGTTTTTCTTAAAAATCACACAAAAACTGCAGAAACTTTTTTATTTCTTTATAAAAAAATGTAAATTTTGTTTAAATAATATTATTTTCATGAAATCTAATTAGAAATGTAGTTTTAACATTTTTCGGACGATTACTTTTAAAATTATATCAAAAAAACGTTATTTTTTAGAAATAATGCGTTTTTCTTAAAAATCAAACAAAAACTGCTGTAACTTTTTTATTTCTTTATAAAAAAATGTAAATTTTGTTTAAATAATTTTATTTTCATGAAATCTAATTAGAAATGTAGTTTTAAAATTTTTCGGTCGATTATTTTTAAAATTATACCAAAAAAACGTTTTTCTTAACAATCAAACTAAAACTGCTGTAACTTTTTTATTTCTTTATAAAAAAATGTAAATTTTGTTTAAATAATATTATTTTCATGAAATCTAATTAGAAATGTAGTTTTAAAATTTTTCGGACGATTACTTTTAAAATTATATCAAAAAAACGTTATTTTTTAGAAATAATGCGTTTTTCTTAAAAATCAAACAAAAACTGCTGTAACTTTTTTATTTCTTTATAAAAAAATGTAAATTTTGTTTAAATAATTTTATTTTCATGAAATCTAATTAGAAATGTAGTTTTAAAATTTTTCGGTCGATTATTTTTAAAATTATACCAAAAAAACGTTTTTCTTAAAAATCACACAAAAACTGCAGAAACTTTTTTATTTCTTTATAAAAGAATGTAAATTTTGTTTAAATAATATTATTTTCATGAAATCTAATTAGAAATGTAGTTTTAAAATTTTTCGGACGATTACTTTTAAAAGTATATCAAAAAAACGTTATTTTTTAGAAATAATGCGTTTTTCTTAAAAATCAAACAAAAACTGCTGTAACTTTTTTATTTCTTTATAAAAAAATGTAAATTTTGTTTAAATAATTTTATTTTCATGAAATCTAATTAGAAATGTAGTTTTAAAATTTTTCGGTCGATTATTTTTAAAATTATACCAAAAAAACGTTTTTCTTAAAAATCACACAAAAACTGCAGAAACTTTTTTATTTCTTTATAAAAAAATGTAAATTTTGTTTAAATAATATTATTTTCATGAAATCTAATTAGAAATGTAGTTTTAAAATTTTTCGGACGATTACTTTTAAAATTATATCAAAAAAACGTTATTTTTTAGAAATAATGCGTTTTTCTTAAAAATCAAACAAAAACTGCTGTAACTTTTATATTTCTTTATAAAAAAATGTAAATTTTGTTTAAATAATATTATTTTTATGAAATCTAATTAGAAATGTAGTTTTAAAATTTTTCGGACGATTACTTTTAAAATTATATCAAAAAAACGTTATTTTTTAGAAATAATGCGTTTTTCTTAAAAATCAAACAAAAACTGCTGTAACTTTTTTATTTCTTTATAAAAAAATGTAAATTTTGTTTAAATAATTTTATTTTCATGAAATCTAATTAGAAATGTAGTTTTAAAATTTTTCGGTCGATTATTTTTAAAATTATACCAAAAAAACGTTTTTCTTAAAAATCACACAAAAACTGCAGAAACTTTTTTATTTCTTTATAAAAAAATGTAAATTTTGTTTAAATAATATTATTTTCATGAAATCTAATTAGAAATGTAGTTTTAAAATTTTTCGGACGATTACTTTTAAAATTATATCAAAAAAACGTTATTTTTTAGAAATAATGCGTTTTTCTTAAAAATCAAACAAAAACTGCTGTAACTTTTTTATTTCTTTATAAAAAAATGTAAATTTTGTTTAAATAATTTTATTTTCATGAAATCTAATTAGAAATGTAGTTTTAAAATTTTTCGGTCGATTATTTTTAAAATTATACCAAAAAAACGTTTTTCTTAAAAATCAAACTAAAACTGCTGTAACTTTTTTATTTCTTTATAAAAAAATGTAAATTTTGTTTAGATAATATTATTTTCATGAAATCTAATTAGAAATGTAGTTTTAAAATTTTTCGGACGATTACTTTTAAAATTATATCAAAAAAACGTTATTTTTTAGAAATAATGCGTTTTTCTTAAAAGTCAAACAAAAACTGCTGTAACTTTTTTATTTCTTTATAAAAAAATGTAAATTTTGTTTAAATAATTTTATTTTCATGAAATCTAATTAGAAATGTAGTTTTAAAATTTTTCGGTCGATTATTTTTAAAATTATACCAAAAAAACGTTTTTCTTAAAAATCACACAAAAACTGCAGAAACTTTTTTATTTCTTTATAAAAAAATGTAAATTTTGTTTAAATAATTTTATTTTCATGAAATCTAATTAGAAATGTAGTTTTAAAATTTTTCGGACGATTACTTTTAAAATTATATCAAAAAAACGTTATTTTTTAGAAATAATGCGTTTTTCTTAAAAATCAAACAAAAACTGCTGTAACTTTTTTATTTCTTTATAAAAAAATGTAAATTTTGTTTAAATAATTTTATTTTCATGAAATCTAATTAGAAATGTAGTTTTAAAATTTTTCGGTCGATTATTTTTAAAATTATACCAAAAAAACGTTTTTCTTAAAAATCAAACTAAAACTGCTGTAACTTTTTTATTTCTTTATAAAAAAATGTAAATTTTGTTTAAATAATTTTATTTTCATGAAATCTAATTAGAAATGTAGTTTTAAAATTTTTCGGTCGATTATTTTTAAAATTATACCAAAAAAAACGTTTTTCTTAAAAATCAAACTAAAACTGCTGTAACTTTTTTATTTCTTTATAAAAAAATGTAAATTTTGTTTAAATAATATTATTTTCATGAAATCTAATTAGAAATGTAGTTTTAAAATTTTTCGGACGATTACTTTTAAAATTATATCAAAAAAACGTTATTTTTTAGAAATAATGCGTTTTTCTTAAAAATCAAACAAAAACTGCTGTAACTTTTTTATTTCTTTATAAAAAAATGTAAATTTTGTTTAAATAATTTTATTTTCATGAAATCTAATTAGAAATGTAGTTTTAAAATTTTTCGGTCGATTATTTTTAAAATTATACCAAAAAAACGTTTTTCTTAAAAATCAAACAAAAACTGCTGTAACTTTTTTATTTCTTTATAAAAAAATGTAAATTTTGTTTAAATAATTTTATTTTCATGAAATCTAATTAGAAATGTAGTTTTAAAATTTTTCGGTCGATTATTTTTAAAATTATACCAAAAAAACGTTTTTCTTAAAAATCAAACTAAAACTGCTGTAACTTTTTTATTTCTTTATAAAAAAATGTAAATTTTGTTTAAATAATATTATTTTCATGAAATCTAATTAGAAATGTAGTTTTAAAATTTTTCGGACGATTACTTTTAAAATTATATCAAAAAAACGTTATTTTTTAGAAATAATGCGTTTTTCTTAAAAATCAAACAAAAACTGCTGTAACTTTTTTATTTCTTTATAAAAAAATGTAAATTTTGTTTAAATAATTTAATTTTCATGAAATCTAATTAGAAATGTAGTTTTAAAATTTTTCGGTCGATTATTTTTAAAATTATACCAAAAAAACGTTTTTCTTAAAAATCACACAAAAACTGCAGAAACTTTTTTATTTCTTTATATAAAAATGTAAATTTTGTTTAAATAATTTTATTTTCATGAAATCTAATTAGAAATGTAGTTTTAAAATTATATCAAAAAAACGTTATTTTTTAGAAATAATGCGTTTTTCTTAAAAATCAAACAAAAACTGCTGTAACTTTTTTATTTCTTTATAAAAAAATGTAAATTTTGTTTAAATAATTTTATTTTCATGAAATCTAATTAGAAATGTAGTTTTAAAATTTTTCGGTCGATTATTTTTAAAATTATACCAAAAAAACGTTTTTCTTAAAAATCACACAAAAACTGCAGAAACTTTTTTATTTCTTTATAAAAAAATGTAAATTTTGTTTAAATAATTTTATTTTCATGAAATCTAATTAGAAATGTAGTTTTAAAATTTTTCGGTCGATTATTTTTAAAATTATACCAAAAAAACGTTTTTCTTAAAAATCAAACTAAAACTGCTGTAACTTTTTTATTTCTTTATAAAAAAATGTAAATTTTGTTTAAATAATATTATTTTCATGAAATCTAATTAGAAATGTAGTTTTAAAATTTTTCGGACGATTACTTTTAAAATTATATCAAAAAAACGTTATTTTTTAGAAATAATGCGTTTTTCTTAAAAATCAAACAAAAACTGCTGTAACTTTTTTATTTCTTTATAAAAAAATGTAAATTTTGTTTAAATAATTTTATTTTCATGAAATCTAATTAGAAATGTAGTTTTAAAATTTTTCGGTCGATTATTTTTAAAATTATACCAAAAAAACGTTTTTCTTAAAAATCACACAAAAACTGCAGAAACTTTTTTATTTCTTTATAAAAAAATGTAAATTTTGTTTAAATAATTTTATTTTCATGAAATCTAATTAGAAATGTAGTTTTAAAATTTTTCGGACGATTACTTTTAAAATTATATCAAAAAAACGTTATTTTTTAGAAATAATGCGTTTTTCTTAAAAATCAAACAAAAACTGCTGTAACTTTTTTATTTCTTTATAAAAAAATGTAAATTTTGTTTAAATAATTTTATTTTCATGAAATCTAATTAGAAATGTAGTTTTAAAATTTTTCGGTCGATTATTTTTAAAATTATACCAAAAAAACGTTTTTCTTAAAAATCAAACTAAAACTGCTGTAACTTTTTTATTTCTTTATAAAAAAATGTAAATTTTGTTTAAATAATATTATTTTCATGAAATCTAATTAGAAATGTAGTTTTAAAATTTTTCGGACGATTACTTTTAAAATTATATCAAAAAAACGTTATTTTTTAGAAATAATGCGTTTTTCTTAAAAATCAAACAAAAACTGCTGTAACTTTTTTATTTCTTTATAAAAAAATGTAAATTTTGTTTAAATAATTTTATTTTCATGAAATCTAATTAGAAATGTAGTTTTAAAATTTTTCGGTCGATTATTTTTAAAATTATACCAAAAAAACGTTTTTCTTAAAAATCAAACTAAAACTGCTGTAACTTTTTTATTTCTTTATAAAAAAATGTAAATTTTGTTTAAATAATATTATTTTCATGAAATCTAATTAGAAATGTAGTTTTAAAATTTTTCGGACGATTACTTTTAAAATTATATCAAAAAAACGTTATTTTTTAGAAATAATGCGTTTTTCTTAAAAATCAAACAAAAACTGCTGTAACTTTTTTATTTCTTTATAAAAAAATGTAAATTTTGTTTAAATAATTTTATTTTCATGAAATCTAATTAGAAATGTAGTTTTAAAATTTTTCGGTCGATTATTTTTAAAATTATACCAAAAAAACGTTTTTCTCTAAAAATCAAACTAAAACTGCTGTAACTTTTTTATTTCTTTATAAAAAAATGTAAATTTTGTTTAAATAATATTATTTTCATGAAATCTAATTAAAAATGTAGTTTTAAAATTTTTCGGACGATTACTTTTAAAACTATATCAAAAAAACGTTATTTTTTAGAAATAATGCGTTTTTCTTAAAAATCAAACAAAAACTGCTGTAACTTTTTTATTTCTTTATAAAAAAATGTAAATTTTGTTTAAATAATTTTATTTTCATGAAATCTAATTAGAAATGTAGTTTTAAAATTTTTCGGTCGATTATTTTTAAAATTATACCAAAAAAACATTTTTCTTAAAAATCACACAAAAACTGCAGAAACTTTTTTATTTCTTTATAAAAAAATGTAAATTTTAATTAAATAATTTTATTTTCATGAAATCTAATTAGAAATGTAGTTTTAAAATTTTTCGGACGATTACTTTTAAAATTATATCAAAAAAACGTTATTTTTTAGAAATAATGCGTTTTTCTTAAAAATCAAACAAAAACTGCTGTAACTTTTTTATTTCTTTATAAAAAAATGTAAATTTTGTTTAAATAATTTTATTTTCATGAAATCTAATTAGAAATGTAGTTTTAAAATTTTTCGGTCGATTATTTTTAAAATTATACCAAAAAAACGTTTTTCTTAAAAATCAAACTAAAACTGCTATAACTTTTTTATTTCTTTATAAAAAAATGTAAATTTTGTTTAAATAATATTATTTTCATGAAATCTAATTAGAAATGTAGTTTTAAAATTTTTCGGACGATTACTTTTAAAATTATATCAAAAAAACGTTATTTTTTAGAAATAATGCGTTTTTCTTAAAAATCAAACAAAAACTGCTGTAACTTTTTTATTTCTTTATAAAAAAATGTAAATTTTGTTTAAATAATTTTATTTTCATGAAATCTAATTAGAAATGTAGTTTTAAAATTTTTCGGTCGATTATTTTTAAAATTATACCAAAAAAACGTTTTTCTTAAAAATCACACAAAAACTGCAGAAACTTTTTTATTTCTTTATAAAAAAATGTAAATTTTGTTTAAATAATTTTATTTTCATGAAATCTAATTAGAAATGTAGTTTTAAAATTTTTCGGACGATTACTTTTAAAATTATATCAAAAAAACGTTATTTTTTAGAAATAATGCGTTTTTCTTAAAAATCAAACAAAAACTGCTGTAACTTTTTTATTTCTTTATAAAAAAATGTAAATTTTGTTTAAATAATTTTATTTTCATGAAATCTAATTAGAAATGTAGTTTTAAAATTTTTCGGTCGATTATTTTTAAAATTATACCAAAAAAACGTTTTTCTTAAAAATCACACAAAAACTGCAGAAACTTTTTTATTT
>CAXARA010000661.1:0-64029 GCA_963971135.1 Stenus bimaculatus | reverse complement strand
TTTTCATGAAATCTAATTAGAAATGTAGTTTTAAAATTTTTCGGACGATTACTTTTAAAATTATATCAAAAAAACGTTATTTTTTAGAAATAATGCGTTTTTCTTAAAAATCAAACAAAAACTGCTGTAACTTTTTTATTTCTTTATAAAAAAATGTAAATTTTGTTTAAATAATTTTATTTTCATGAAATCTAATTAGAAATGTAGTTTTAAAATTTTTCGGTCGATTATTTTTAAAATTATACCAAAAAAACGTTTTTCTTAAAAATCACACAAAAACTGCAGAAACTTTTTTATTTCTTTATAAAAAAATGTAAATTTTGTTTAAATAATATTATTTTCATGAAATCTAATTAGAAATGTAGTTTTAAAATTTTTCGGACGATTACTTTTAAAATTATATCAAAAAAACGTTATTTTTTAGAAATAATGCGTTTTTCTTAAAAATCAAACAAAAACTGCTGTAACTTTTTTATTTCTTTATAAAAAAATGTAAATTTTGTTTAAATAATTTTATTTTCATGAAATCTAATTAGAAATGTAGTTTTAAAATTTTTCGGTCGATTATTTTTAAAATTATACCAAAAAAACGGTTTTTCTTAAAAATCAAACTAAAACTGCTGTAACTTTTTTATTTCTTTATAAAAAAATGTAAATTTTGTTTAAATAATATATTTTTCATGAAATCTAATTAGAAATGTAGTTTTAAAATTTTTCGGACGATTACTTTTAAAATTATATCAAAAAAACGTTATTTTTTAGAAATAATGCGTTTTTCTTAAAAATCAAACAAAAACTGCTGTAACTTTTTTATTTCTTTTTAAAAAAATGTAAATTTTGTTTAAATAATATTATTTTCATGAAATCTAATTAGAAATGTAGTTTTAAAATTTTTCGGACGATTACTTTTAAAATTATATCAAAAAAACGTTATTTTTAGAAATAATGCGTTTTTCTTAAAAATCAAACAAAAACTGCTGTAACTTTTTTATTTCTTTATAAAAAAATGTAAATTTTGTTTAAATAATTTTATTTTCATGAAATCTAATTAGAAATGTAGTTTTAAAATTTTTCGGTTGATTATTTTTAAAATTATACCAAAAAAACGTTTTTCTTAAAAATTAAACTAAAACTGCTGTAACTTTTTTATTTCTTTATAAAAAAATGTAAATTTTGTTTAAATAATATTATTTTCATGAAATCTAATTAGAAATGTAGTTTTAAAATTTTTCGGACGATTACTTTTAAAATTATATCAAAAAAACGTTATTTTTTAGAAATAATGCGTTTTTCTTAAAAATCAAACAAAAACTGCTGTAACTTTTTTATTTCTTTATAAAAAAATGTAAATTTTGTTTAAATAATTTTATTTTCATGAAATCTAATTAGAAATGTAGTTTTAAAATTTTTCGGTCGATTATTTTTAAAATTATACCAAAAAAACGTATTTCTTAAAAATCACACAAAAACTGCAGAAACTTTTTTATTTCTTTATAAAAAAATGTAAATTTTGTTTAAATAATATATTTTTCATGAAATCTAATTAGAAATGTAGTTTTAAAATTTTTCGGACGATTACTTTTAAAATTATATCAAAAAAACGTTATTTTTTAGAAATAATGCGTTTTTCTTAAAAATCAAACAAAAACTGCTGTAACTTTTTTATTTCTTTTTAAAAAAATGTAAATTTTGTTTAAATAATATTATTTTCATGAAATCTAATTAGAAATGTAGTTTTAAAATTTTTCGGACGATTACTTTTAAAATTATATCAAAAAAACGTTATTTTTTAGAAATAATGCGTTTTTCTTAAAAATCAAACAAAAACTGCTGTAACTTTTTTATTTCTTTATAAAAAAATGTAAATTTTGTTTAAATAATTTTATTTTCATGAAATCTAATTAGAAATGTAGTTTTAAAATTTTTCGGTTGATTATTTTTAAAATTATACCAAAAAAACGTTTTTCTTAAAAATTAAACTAAAACTGCTGTAACTTTTTTATTTCTTTATAAAAAAATGTAAATTTTGTTTAAATAATATTATTTTCATGAAATCTAATTAGAAATGTAGTTTTAAAATTTTTCGGTCGATTATTTTTAAAATTATACCAAAAAAACGTTTTTCTTAAAAATCAAACTAAAACTGCTGTAACTTTTTTATTTCTTTATAAAAAAATGTAAATTTTGTTTAAATAATATTATTTTCATGAAATCTAATTAGAAATGTAGTTTTAAAATTTTTCGGACGATTACTTTTAAAATTATATCAAAAAAACGTTATTTTTTAGAAATAATGCGTTTTTCTTAAAAATCAAACAAAAACTGCTGTAACTTTTTTATTTCTTTATAAAAAAATGTAAATTTTGTTTAAATAATTTTATTTTCATGAAATCTAATTAGAAATGTAGTTTTAAAATTTTTCGGTCGATTATTTTTAAAATTATACCAAAAAAACGTTTTTCTTAAAAATCAAACTAAAACTGCTGTAACTTTTTTATTTCTTTATAAAAAAATGTAAATTTTGTTTAAATAATATTATTTTCATGAAATCTAATTAGAAATGTAGTATTAAAATTTTTCGGTCGATTATTTTTAAAATTATACCAAAAAAACGTTTTTCTTAAAAATCAAACTAAAACTGCTGTAACTTTTTTATTTCTTTATAAAAAAATGTAAATTTTGTTTAAATAATATTATTTTCATGAAATCTAATTAGAAATGTAGTTTTAAAATTTTTCGGACGATTACTTTTAAAATTATATCAAAAAAACGTTATTTTTTAGAAATAATGCGTTTTTCTTAAAAATCAAACAAAAACTGCTGTAACTTTTTTATTTCTTTATAAAAAAATGTAAATTTTGTTTAAATAATTTTATTTTCATGAAATCTAATTAGAAATGTAGTTTTAAAATTTTTCGGTCGATTATTTTTAAAATTATACCAAAAAAACGTTTTTCTTAAAAATCACACAAAAACTGCAGAAACTTTTTTATTTCTTTATAAAAAAATGTAAATTTTGTTTAAATAATATTATTTTCATGAAATCTAATTAGAAATGTAGTTTTAAAATTTTTCGGACGATTACTTTTAAAATTATATCAAAAAAACGTTATTTTTTAGAAATAATGCGTTTTTCTTAAAAATCAAACAAAAACTGCTGTAACTTTTTTATTTCTTTATAAAAAAATGTAAATTTTGTTTAAATAATTTTATTTTCATGAAATCTAATTAGAAATGTAGTTTTAAAATTTTTCGGTCGATTATTTTTAAAATTATACCAAAAAAACGTTTTTCTTAAAAATCAAACTAAAACTGCTGTAACTTTTTTATTTCTTTATAAAAAAATGTAAATTTTGTTTAAATAATATATTTTTCATGAAATCTAATTAGAAATGTAGTTTTAAAATTTTTCGGACGATTTAAAAAATTATATCAAAAAAACGTTATTTTTTAGAAATAATGCGTTTTTCTTAAAAATCAAACAAAAACTGCTGTAACTTTTTTATTTCTTTTTAAAAAAATGTAAATTTTGTTTAAATAATATTATTTTCATGAAATCTAATTAGAAATGTAGTTTTAAAATTTTTCGGACGATTACTTTTAAAATTATATCAAAAAAACGTTATTTTTTAGAAATAATGCGTTTTTCTTAAAAATCAAACAAAAACTGCTGTAACTTTTTTATTTCTTTATAAAAAAATGTAAATTTTGTTTAAATAATTTTATTTTCATGAAATCTAATTAGAAATGTAGTTTTAAAATTTTTCGGTTGATTATTTTTAAAATTATACCAAAAAAACGTTTTTCTTAAAAATTAAACTAAAACTGCTGTAACTTTTTTATTTCTTTATAAAAAAATGTAAATTTTGTTTAAATAATATTATTTTCATGAAATCTAATTAGAAATGTAGTTTTAAAATTTTTCGGACGATTACTTTTAAAATTATATCAAAAAAACGTTATTTTTTAGAAATAATGCGTTTTTCTTAAAATCAAACAAAAACTGCTGTAACTTTTTTATTTCTTTATAAAAAAATGTAAATTTTGTTTAAATAATTTTATTTTCATGAAATCTAATTAGAAATGTAGTTTTAAAATTTTTCGGTCGATTATTTTTAAAATTATACCAAAAAAACGTATTTCTTAAAAATCACACAAAAACTGCAGAAACTTTTTTATTTCTTTATAAAAAAATGTAAATTTTGTTTAAATAATTTTATTTTCATGAAATCTAATTAGAAATGTAGTTTTAAAATTTTTCGGTCGATTATTTTTAAAATTATACCAAAAAAACGTTTTTCTTAAAAATCAAACTAAAACTGCTGTAACTTTTTTATTTCTTTATAAAAAAATGTAAATTTTGTTTAAATAATATATTTTTCATGAAATCTAATTAGAAATGTAGTTTTAAAATTTTTCGGACGATTTAAAAAATTATATCAAAAAAACGTTATTTTTAGAAATAATGCGTTTTTCTTAAAAATCAAACAAAAACTGCTGTAACTTTTTTATTTCTTTTTAAAAAAATGTAAATTTTGTTTAAATAATATTATTTTCATGAAATCTAATTAGAAATGTAGTTTTAAAATTTTTCGGACGATTACTTTTAAAATTATATCAAAAAAACGTTATTTTTTAGAAATAATGCGTTTTTCTTAAAAATCAAACAAAAACTGCTGTAACTTTTTTATTTCTTTATAAAAAAATGTAAATTTTGTTTAAATAATTTTATTTTCATGAAATCTAATTAGAAATGTAGTTTTAAAATTTTTCGGTTGATTATTTTTAAAATTATACCAAAAAAACGTTTTTCTTAAAAATTAAACTAAAACTGCTGTAACTTTTTTATTTCTTTATAAAAAAATGTAAATTTTGTTTAAATAATATTATTTTCATGAAATCTAATTAGAAATGTAGTTTTAAAATTTTTCGGACGATTACTTTTAAAATTATATCAAAAAAACGTTATTTTTTAGAAATAATGCGTTTTTCTTAAAAATCAAACAAAAACTGCTGTAACTTTTTTATTTCTTTATAAAAAAATGTAAATTTTGTTTAAATAATTTTATTTTCATGAAATCTAATTAGAAATGTAGTTTTAAAATTTTTCGGTCGATTATTTTTAAAATTATACCAAAAAAACGTATTTCTTAAAAATCACACAAAAACTGCAGAAACTTTTTTATTTCTTTATAAAAAAATGTAAATTTTGTTTAAATAATTTTATTTTCATGAAATCTAATTAGAAATGTAGTTTTAAAATTTTTCGGACGATTACTTTTAAAATTATATCAAAAAAACGTTATTTTTTAGAAATAATGCGTTTTTCTTAAAAATCAAACAAAAACTGCTGTAACTTTTTTATTTCTTTATAAAAAAATGTAAATTTTGTTTAAATAATTTTATTTTCATGAAATCTAATTAGAAATGTAGTTTTAAAATTTTTCGGTCGATTATTTTTAAAATTATACCAAAAAAACGTTTTTCTTAAAAATCAAACTAAAACTGCTGTAACTTTTTTATTTCTTTATAAAAAAATGTAAATTTTGTTTAAATAATATTATTTTCATGAAATCTAATTAGAAATGTAGTTTTAAAATTTTTCGGACGATTACTTTTAAAATTATATCAAAAAAACGTTATTTTTTAGAAATAATGCGTTTTTCTTAAAAATCAAACAAAAACTGCTGTAACTTTTTTATTTCTTTATAAAAAAATGTAAATTTTGTTTAAATAATTTTATTTTCATGAAATCTAATTAGAAATGTAGTTTTAAAATTTTTCGGTCGATTATTTTTAAAATTATACCAAAAAAACGTTTTTCTTAAAAATCACACAAAAACTGCAGAAACTTTTTTATTTCTTTATAAAAAAATGTAAATTTTGTTTAAATAATTTTATTTTCATGAAATCTAATTAGAAATGTAGTTTTAAAATTTTTCGGACGATTACTTTTAAAATTATATCAAAAAAACGTTATTTTTTAGAAATAATGCGTTTTTCTTAAAAATCAAACAAAAACTGCTGTAACTTTTTTATTTCTTTATAAAAATATATAAATTTTGTTTAAATAATTTTATTTTCATGAAATCTAATTAGAAATGTAGTTTTAAAATTTTTCGGTCGATTATTTTTAAAATTATACCAAAAAAACGTTTTTCTTAAAAATCACACAAAAACTGCAGAAACTTTTTTATTTCTTTATAAAAAAATGTAAATTTTGTTTAAATAATATTATTTTCATGAAATCTAATTAGAAATGTAGTTTTAAAATTTTTCGGACGATTACTTTTAAAATTATATCAAAAAAACGTTATTTTTTAGAAATAATGCGTTTTTCTTAAAAATCAAACAAAAACTGCTGTAACTTTTTTATTTCTTTATAAAAAAATGTAAATTTTGTTTAAATAATTTTATTTTCATGAAATCTAATTAGAAATGTAGTTTTAAAATTTTTCGGTCGATTATTTATAAAATTATACCAAAAAAACGTTTTTCTTAAAAATCAAACTAAAACTGCTGTAACTTTTTTATTTCTTTATAAAAAAATGTAAATTTTGTTTAAATAATATTATTTTCATAAAATCTAATTAAAAATGTAGTTTTAAAATTTTTCGGACGATTACTTTTAAAATTATATCAAAAAAACGTTATTTTTTAGAAATAATGCGTTTTTCTTAAAAATCAAACAAAAACTGCTGTAACTTTTTTATTTCTTTATAAAAAAATGTAAATTTTGTTTAAATAATTTTATTTTCATGAAATCTAATTAGAAATGTAGTTTTAAAATTTTTCGGTCGATTATTTTTAAAATTATACCAAAAAAACGTTTTTCTTAAAAATCACACAAAAACTGCAGAAACTTTTTTATTTCTTTATAAAAAAATGTAAATTTTGTTTAAATAATATTATTTTCATGAAATCTAATTAGAAATGTAGTTTTAAAATTTTTCGGACGATTACTTTTAAAATTATATCAAAAAAACGTTATTTTTTAGAAATAATGCGTTTTTCTTAAAAATCAAACAAAAACTGCTGTAACTTTTTTATTTCTTTATAAAAAAATGTAAATTTTGTTTAAATAATTTTATTTTCATGAAATCTAATTAGAAATGTAGTTTTAAAATTTTTCGGTCGATTATTTTTAAAATTATACCAAAAAAACGTTTTTCTTAAAAATCAAACTAAAACTGCTGTAACTTTTTTATTTCTTTATAAAAAAATGTAAATTTTGTTTAAATAATATTATTTTCATGAAATCTAATTAGAAATGTAGTTTTAAAATTTTTCGGACGATTACTTTTAAAATTATATCAAAAAAACGTTATTTTTTAGAAATAATGCGTTTTTCTTAAAAATCAAACAAAAACTGCTGTAACTTTTTTATTTCTTTATAAAAAAATGTAAATTTTGTTTAAATAATTTTATTTTCATGAAATCTAATTAGAAATGTAGTTTTAAAATTTTTCGGTCGATTATTTTTAAAATTATACCAAAAAAACGTTTTTCTTAAAAATCACACAAAAACTGCAGAAACTTTTTTATTTCTTTATAAAAAAATGTAAATTTTGTTTAAATAATTTTATTTTCATGAAATCTAATTAGAAATGTAGTTTTAAAATTTTTCGGACGATTACTTTTAAAATTATATCAAAAAAACGTTATTTTTTAGAAATAATGCGTTTTTCTTAAAAATCAAACAAAAACTGCTGTAACTTTTTTATTTCTTTATAAAAAAATGTAAATTTTGTTTAAATAATTTTATTTTCATGAAATCTAATTAGAAATGTAGTTTTAAAATTTTTCGGTCGATTATTTTTAAAATTATACCAAAAAAACGTTTTTCTTAAAAATCACACAAAAACTGCAGAAACTTTTTTATTTCTTTATAAAAAAATGTAAATTTTGTTTAAATAATATTATTTTCATGAAATCTAATTAGAAATGTAGTTTTAAAATTTTTCGGACGATTACTTTTAAAATTATATCAAAAAAACGTTATTTTTTGGAAATAATGCGTTTTTCTTAAAAATCAAACAAAAACTGCTGTAACTTTTTTATTTCTTTATAAAAAAATGTAAATTTTGTTTAAATAATTTTATTTTCATGAAATCTAATTAGAAATGTAGTTTTAAAATTTTTCGGTCGATTATTTTTAAAATTATACCAAAAAAACGTTTTTCTTAAAAATCACACAAAAACTGCAGAAACTTTTTTATTTCTTTATAAAAAAATGTAAATTTTGTTTAAATAATATTATTTTCATGAAATCTAATTAGAAATGTAGTTTTAAAATTTTTCGGACGATTACTTTTAAAATTATATCAAAAAAACGTTATTTTTTAGAAATAATGCGTTTTTCTTAAAAATCAAACAAAAACTGCTGTAACTTTTTTATTTCTTTATAAAAAAATGTAAATTTTGTTTAAATAATTTTATTTTCATGAAATCTAATTAGAAATGTAGTTTTAAAATTTTTCGGTCAATTATTTTTAAAATTATACCAAAAAAACGTTTTTCTTAAAAATCACACAAAAACTGCAGAAACTTTTTTATTTTTTTATAAAAAAATGTAAATTTTGTTTAAATAATATTATTTTCATGAAATCTAATTAGAAATGTAGTTTTAAAATTTTTCGGACGATTACTTTTAAAATTATATCAAAAAAACGTTATTTTTTAGAAATAATGCGTTTTTCTTAAAAATCAAACAAAAACTGCTGTAACTTTTTTATTTCTTTATAAAAAAATGTAAATTTTGTTTAAATAATTTTATTTTCATGAAATCTAATTAGAAATGTAGTTTTAAAATTTTTCGGTCGATTATTTTTAAAATTATACCAAAAAAACGTTTTTCTTAAAAATCACACAAAAACTGCAGAAACTTTTTTATTTCTTTATAAAAAAATGTAAATTTTGTTTAAATAATATTATTTTCATGAAATCTAATTAGAAATGTAGTTTTAAAATTTTTCGGACGATTTTATTTTAAAATTATATCAAAAAAACGTTATTTTTTAGAAATAATGCGTTTTTCTTAAAAATCAAACAAAAACTGCTGTAACTTTTTTATTTCTTTATAAAAAAATGTAAATTTTGTTTAAATAATATTATTTTCATGAAATCTAATTAGAAATGTAGTTTTAAAATTTTTCGGACGATTACTTTTAAAATTATATCAAAAAAACGTTATTTTTTAGAAATAATGCGTTTTTCTTAAAAATCAAACAAAAACTGCTGTAACTTTTTTATTTCTTTATAAAAAAATGTAAATTTTGTTTAAATAATTTTATTTTCATGAAATCTAATTAGAAATGTAGTTTTAAAATTTTTCGGTCGATTATTTTTAAAATTATACCAAAAAAACGTTTTTCTTAAAAATCAAACTAAAACTGCTGTAACTTTTTTATTTCTTTATAAAAAAATGTAAATTTTGTTTAAATAATATTATTTTCATGAAATCTAATTAGAAATGTAGTTTTAAAATTTTTCGGACGATTACTTTTAAAATTATATCAAAAAAACGTTATTTTTTAGAAATAATGCGTTTTTCTTAAAAATCAAACAAAAACTGCTGTAACTTTTTTATTTCTTTATAAAAAAATGTAAATTTTGTTTAAATAATTTTATTTTCATGAAATCTAATTAGAAATGTAGTTTTAAAATTTTTCGGTCGATTATTTTTAAAATTATACCAAAAAAACGTTTTTCTTAAAAATCAAACTAAAACTGCTGTAACTTTTTTATTTCTTTATAAAAAAATGTAAATTTTGTTTAAATAATATTATTTTCATGAAATCTAATTAGAAATGTAGTATTAAAATTTTTCGGTCGATTATTTTTAAAATTATACCAAAAAAACGTTTTTCTTAAAAATCAAACTAAAACTGCTGTAACTTTTTTATTTCTTTATAAAAAAATGTAAATTTTGTTTAAATAATATTATTTTCATGAAATCTAATTAGAAATGTAGTTTTAAAATTTTTCGGACGATTACTTTTAAAATTATATCAAAAAAACGTTATTTTTTAGAAATAATGCGTTTTTCTTAAAAATCAAACAAAAACTGCTGTAACTTTTTTATTTCTTTATAAAAAAATGTAAATTTTGTTTAAATAATTTTATTTTCATGAAATCTAATTAGAAATGTAGTTTTAAAATTTTTCGGTCGATTATTTTTAAAATTATACCAAAAAAACGTTTTTCTTAAAAATCACACAAAAACTGCAGAAACTTTTTTATTTCTTTATAAAAAAATGTAAATTTTGTTTAAATAATATTATTTTCATGAAATCTAATTAGAAATGTAGTTTTAAAATTTTTCGGACGATTACTTTTAAAATTATATCAAAAAAACGTTATTTTTTAGAAATAATGCGTTTTTCTTAAAAATCAAACAAAAACTGCTGTAACTTTTTTATTTCTTTATAAAAAAATGTAAATTTTGTTTAAATAATTTTATTTTCATGAAATCTAATTAGAAATGTAGTTTTAAAATTTTTCGGTCGATTATTTTTAAAATTATACCAAAAAAACGTTTTTCTTAAAAATCAAACTAAAACTGCTGTAACTTTTTTATTTCTTTATAAAAAAATGTAAATTTTGTTTAAATAATATTATTTTCATGAAATCTAATTAGAAATGTAGTTTTAAAATTTTTCGGACGATTACTTTTAAAATTATATAAAAAAAACGTTATTTTTTAGAAATAATGCGTTTTTCTTAAAAATCAAACAAAAACTGCTGTAACTTTTTTATTTCTTTTTAAAAAAATGTAAATTTTGTTTAAATAATATTATTTTCATGAAATCTAATTAGAAATGTAGTTTTAAAATTTTTCGGACGATTACTTTTAAAATTATATCAAAAAAACGTTATTTTTTAGAAATAATGCGTTTTTCTTAAAAATCAAACAAAAGCTGCTGTAACTTTTTTATTTCTTTATAAAAAAATGTAAATTTTGTTTAAATAATTTTATTTTCATGAAATCTAATTAGAAATGTAGTTTTAAAATTTTTCGGTCGATTATTTTTAAAATTATACCAAAAAAACGTTTTTCTTAAAAATCAAACTAAAACTGCTGTAACTTTTTTATTTCTTTATAAAAAAATGTAAATTTTGTTTAAATAATATTATTTTCATGAAATCTAATTAGAAATGTAGTTTTAAAATTTTTCGGACGATTACTTTTAAAATTATATCAAAAAAACGTTATTTTTTAGAAATAATGCGTTTTTCTTAAAAATCAAACTAAAACTGCTGTAACTTTTTTATTTCTTTATAAAAAAATGTAAATTTTGTTTAAATAATTTTATTTTCATGAAATCTAATTAGAAATGTAGTTTTAAAATTTTTCGGTCGATTATTTTTAAAATTATACCAAAAAAACGTTTTTCTTAAAAATCACACAAAAACTGCAGAAACTTTTTTATTTCTTTATAAAAAAATGTAAATTTTGTTTAAATAATTTTATTTTCATGAAATCTAATTAGAAATGTAGTTTTAAAATTTTTCGGACGATTACTTTTAAAATTATATCAAAAAAACGTTATTTTTTAGAAATAATGCGTTTTTCTTAAAAATCAAACAAAAACTGCTGTAACTTTTTTATTTCTTTATAAAAAAATGTAAATTTTGTTTAAATAATTTTATTTTCATGAAATCTAATTAGAAATGTAGTTTTAAAATTTTTCGGTCGATTATTTTTAAAATGATACCAAAAAAACGTTTTTCTTAAAAATCAAACTAAAACTGCTGTAACTTTTTTATTTCTTTATAAAAAAATTTAAATTTTGTTTAAATAATATTATTTTCATGAAATCTAATTAGAAATGTAGTTTTAAAATTTTTCGGACGATTACTTTTAAAATTATATCAAAAAAACGTTATTTTTTAGAAATAATGCGTTTTTCTTAAAAATCAAACAAAAACTGCTGTAACTTTTTTATTTCTTTATAAAAAAATGTAAATTTTGTTTAAATAATTTTATTTTCATGAAATCTAATTAGAAATGTAGTTTTAAAATTTTTCGGTCGATTATTTTTAAAATTATACCAAAAAAACGTTTTTCTTAAAAATCACACAAAAACTGCAGAAACTTTTTTATTTCTTTATAAAAAAATGTAAATTTTGTTTAAATAATTTTATTTTCATGAAATCTAATTAGAAATGTAGTTTTAAAATTTTTCGGACGATTACTTTTAAAATTATATCAAAAAAACGTTATTTTTTAGAAATAATGCGTTTTTCTTAAAAATCAAACAAAAACTGCTGTAACTTTTTTATTTCTTTATAAAAAAATGTAAATTTTGTTTAAATAATTTTATTTTCATGAAATCTAATTAGAAATGTAGTTTTAAAATTTTTCGGTCGATTATTTTTAAAATTATACCAAAAAAACGTTTTTCTTAAAAATCACACAAAAACTGCAGAAACTTTTTTATTTCTTTATAAAAAAATGTAAATTTTGTTTAAATAATATTATTTTCATGAAATCTAATTAGAAATGTAGTTTTAAAATTTTTCGGACGATTACTTTTAAAATTATATCAAAAAAACGTTATTTTTTAGAAATAATGCGTTTTTCTTAAAAATCAAACAAAAACTGCTGTAACTTTTTTATTTCTTTATAAAAAAATGTAAATTTTGTTTAAATAATTTTATTTTCATGAAATCTAATTAGAAATGTAGTTTTAAAATTTTTCGGTCGATTATTTATAAAATTATACCAAAAAAACGTTTTTCTTAAAAATCAAACTAAAACTGCTGTAACTTTTTTATTTCTTTATAAAAAAATGTAAATTTTGTTTAAATAATATTATTTTCATGAAATCTAATTAAAAATGTAGTTTTAAAATTTTTCGGACGATTACTTTTAAAATTATATCAAAAAAACGTTATTTTTTAGAAATAATGCGTTTTTCTTAAAAATCAAACAAAAACTGCTGTAACTTTTTTATTTCTTTATAAAAAAATGTAAATTTTGTTTAAATAATTTTATTTTCATGAAATCTAATTAGAAATGTAGTTTTAAAATTTTTCGGTCGATTATTTTTAAAATTATACCAAAAAAACGTTTTTCTTAAAAATCACACAAAAACTGCAGAAACTTTTTTATTTCTTTATAAAAAAATGTAAATTTTGTTTAAATAATATTATTTTCATGAAATCTAATTAGAAATGTAGTTTTAAAATTTTTCGGACGATTACTTTTAAAATTATATCAAAAAAACGTTATTTTTTAGAAATAATGCGTTTTTCTTAAAAATCAAACAAAAACTGCTGTAACTTTTTTATTTCTTTATAAAAAAATGTAAATTTTGTTTAAATAATTTTATTTTCATGAAATCTAATTAGAAATGTAGTTTTAAAATTTTTCGGTCGATTATTTTTAAAATTATACCAAAAAAACGTTTTTCTTAAAAATCAAACTAAAACTGCTGTAACTTTTTTATTTCTTTATAAAAAAATGTAAATTTTGTTTAAATAATATTATTTACATGAAATCTAATTAGAAATGTAGTTTTAAAATTTTTCGGACGATTACTTTTAAAATTATATCAAAAAAACGTTATTTTTTAGAAATAATGCGTTTTTCTTAAAAATCAAACAAAAACTGCTGTAACTTTTTTATTTCTTTATAAAAAAATGTAAATTTTGTTTAAATAATTTTATTTTCATGAAATCTAATTAGAAATGTAGTTTTAAAATTTTTCGGTCGATTATTTTTAAAATTATACCAAAAAAACGTTTTTCTTAAAAATCACACAAAAACTGCAGAAACTTTTTTATTTCTTTATAAAAAAATGTAAATTTTGTTTAAATAATTTTATTTTCATGAAATCTAATTAGAAATGTAGTTTTAAAATTTTTCGGACGATTACTTTTAAAATTATATCAAAAAAACGTTATTTTTTCGAAATAATGCGTTTTTCTTAAAAATCAAACAAAAACTGCTGTAACTTTTTTATTTCTTTATGAAAAAATGTAAATTTTGTTTAAATAATTTTATTTTCATGAAATCTAATTAGAAATGTAGTTTTAAAATTTTTCGGTCGATTATTTTTAAAATTATAACAAAAAAACGTTTTTCTTAAAAATCAAACTAAAACTGCTGTAACTTTTTTATTTCTTTATAAAAAAATGTAAATTTTGTTTAAATTATATTATTTTCATGAAATCTAATTAGAAATGTAGTTTTAAAATTTTTCGGACGATTACTTTTAAAATTATATCAAAAAAACGTTATTTTTTAGAAATAATGCGTTTTTCTTAAAAATCAAACAAAAACTGCTGTAACTTTTTTATTTCTTTATAAAAAAATGTAAATTTTGTTTAAATAATTTTATTTTCATGAAATCTAATTAGAAATGTAGTTTTAAAATTTTTCGGTCGATTATTTTTAAAATTATACCAAAAAAACGTTTTTCTTAAAAATCACACAAAAACTGCAGAAACTTTTTTATTTCTTTATAAAAAAATGTAAATTTTGTTTAAATAATTTTATTTTCATGAAATCTAATTAGAAATGTAGTTTTAAAATTTTTCGGACGATTACTTTTAAAATTATATCAAAAAAACGTTATTTTTTAGAAATAATGCGTTTTTCTTAAAAATCAAACAAAAACTGCTGTAACTTTTTTATTTCTTTATAAAAAAATGTAAATTTTGTTTAAATAATTTTATTTTCATGAAATCTAATTAGAAATGTAGTTTTAAAATTTTTCGGTCGATTATTTTTAAAATTATACCAAAAAAACGTTTTTTCTTAAAAATCACACAAAAACTGCAGAAACTTTTTTATTTTTTTATAAAAAAATGTAAATTTTGTTTAAATAATATTATTTTCATGAAATCTAATTAGAAATGTAGTTTTAAAATTTTTCGGACGATTACTTTTAAAATTATATCAAAAAAACGTTATTTTTTAGAAATAATGCGTTTTTCTTAAAAATCAATCAAAAACTGCTGTAACTTTTTTATTTCTTTATAAAAAAATGTAAATTTTGTTTAAATAATTTTATTTTCATGAAATCTAATTAGAAATGTAGTTTTAAAATTTTTCGGTCGATTATTTTTAAAATTATACCAAAAAAACGTTTTTCTTAAAAATCACACAAAAACTGCAGAAACTTTTTTATTTCTTTATAAAAAAATGTAAATTTTGTTTAAATAATATTATTTTCATGAAATCTAATTAGAAATGTAGTTTTAAAATTTTTCGGACGATTACTTTTAAAATTATATCAAAAAAACGTTATTTTTAGAAATAATGCGTTTTTCTTAAAAATCAAACAAAAACTGCTGTAACTTTTTTATTTCTTTATAAAAAAATGTAAATTTTGTTTAAATAATATTATTTTCATGAAATCTAATTAGAAATGTAGTTCTAAAATTTTTCGGACGATTACTTTTAAAATTATATCAAAAAAACGTTATTTTTTAGAAATAATGCGTTTTTCTTAAAAATCAAACAAAAACTGCTGTAACTTTTTTATTTCTTTATAAAAAAATGTAAATTTTGTTTAAATAATTTTATTTTCATGAAATCTAATTAGAAATGTAGTTTTAAAATTTTTCGGTCGATTATTTTTAAAATTATACCAAAAAAACGTTTTTCTTAAAAATCACACAAAAACTGCAGAAACTTTTTTATTTCTTTATAAAAAAATGTAAATTTTGTTTAAATAATTTTATTTTCATGAAATCTAATTAGAAATGTAGTTTTAAAATTTTTCGGACGATTACTTTTAAAATTATATCAAAAAAACGTTATTTTTTAGAAATAATGCGTTTTTCTTAAAAATCAAACAAAAACTGCTGTAACTTTTTTATTTCTTTATAAAAAAATGTAAATTTTGTTTAAATAATTTTATTTTCATGAAATCTAATTAGAAATGTAGTTTTAAAATTTTTCGGTCGATTATTTTTAAAATTATACCAAAAAAAACGTTTTTCTTAAAAATCACACAAAAACTGCAGAAACTTTTTTATTTCTTTATAAAAAAATGTAAATTTTGTTTAAATAATATTATTTTCATGAAATCTAATTAGAAATGTAGTTTTAAAATTTTTCGGACGATTACTTTTAAAATTATATCAAAAAAACGTAATTTTTTAGAAATAATGCGTTTTTCTTAAAAATCAAACAAAAACTGCTGTAACTTTTTTATTTCTTTATAAAAAAATGTAAATTTTGTTTAAATAATATTATTTTCATGAAATCTAATTAGAAATGTAGTTTTAAAATTTTTCGGTCGATTATTTTTAAAATTATACCAAAAAAACGTTTTTCTTAAAAATCACACAAAAACTGCAGAAACTTTTTTATTTCTTTATAAAAAAATGTAAATTTTGTTTAAATAATATTATTTTCATGAAATCTAATTAGAAATGTAGTTTTAAAATTTTTCGGACGATTACTTTTAAAATTATATCAAAAAAACGTTATTTTTTAGAAATAATGCGTTTTTCTTAAAAATCAAACAAAAACTGCTGTAACTTTTTTATTTCTTTATAAAAAAATGTAAATTTTGTTTAAATAATATTATTTTCATGAAATCTAATTAGAAATGTAGTTTTAAAATTTTTCGGACGATTACTTTTAAAATTATATCAAAAAAACGTTATTTTTTAGAAATAATGCGTTTTTCTTAAAAATCAAACAAAAACTGCTGTAACTTTTTTATTTCTTTATAAAAAAATGTAAATTTTGTTTAAATAATTTTATTTTCATGAAATCTAATTAGAAATGTAGTTTTAAAATTTTTCGGTCGATTATTTTTAAAATTATACCAAAAAAACGTTTTTCTTAAACATCACACAAAAACTGCAGAAACTTTTTTATTTCTTTATAAAAAAATGTAAATTTTGTTTAAATAATTTTATTTTCATGAAATCTAATTAGAAATGTAGTTTTAAAATTTTTCGGACGATTACTTTTAAAATTATATCAAAAAAACGTTATTTTTTAGAAATAATGCGTTTTTCTTAAAAATCAAACAAAAACTGCTGTAACTTTTTTATTTCTTTATAAAAAAATGTAAATTTTGTTTAAATAATTTTATTTTCATGAAATCTAATTAGAAATGTAGTTTTAAAATTTTTCGGTCGATTATTTTTAAAATTATACCAAAAAAACGTTTTTCTTAAAAATCACACAAAAACTGCAGAAACTTTTTTATTTCTTTATAAAAAAATGTAAATTTTGTTTAAATAATATTATTTTCATGAAATCTAATTAGAAATGTAGTTTTAAAATTTTTCGGTCGATTATTTTTAAAATTATACCAAAAAAACGTTTTTCTTATAAATCACACAAAAACTGCAGAAACTTTTTTATTTCTTTATAAAAAAATGTAAATTTTGTTTAAATAATTTTATTTTCATGAAATCTAATTAGAAATGTAGTTTTAAAATTTTTCGGACGATTACTTTTAAAATTATATCAAAAAAACGTTATTTTTTAGAAATAATGCGTTTTTCTTAAAAATCAAACAAAAACTGCTGTAACTTTTTTATTTCTTTATAAAAAAATGTAAATTTTGTTTAAATAATTTTATTTTCATGAAATCTAATTAGAAATGTAGTTTTAAAATTTTTCGGTCGATTATTTTTAAAATTATACCAAAAAAACGTTTTTCTTAAAAATCACATAAAAACTGCAGAAACTTTTTTATTTTTTTATAAAAAAATGTAAATTTTGTTTAAATAATATTATTTTCATGAAATCTAATTAGAAATGTAGTTTTAAAATTTTTCGGACGATTACTTTTAAAATTATATCAAAAAAACGTTATTTTTTAGAAATAATGCGTTTTTCTTAAAAATCAAACAAAAACTGCTGTAACTTTTTTATTTCTTTATAAAAAAATGTAAATTTTGTTTAAATAATTTTATTTTCATGAAATCTAATTAGAAATGTAGTTTTAAAATTTTTCGGTCGATTATTTTTAAAATTATACCAAAAAAACGTTTTTCTTAAAAATCACACAAAAACTGCAGAAACTTTTTTATTTCTTTATAAAAAAATGTAAATTTTGTTTAAATAATATTATTTTCATGAAATCTAATTAGAAATGTAGTTTTAAAATTTTTCGGACGATTACTTTTAAAATTATATCAAAAAAACGTAATTTTTTAGAAATAATGCGTTTTTCTTAAAAATCAAACAAAAACTGCTGTAACTTTTTTATTTCTTTATAAAAAAATGTAAATTTTGTTTAAATAATATTATTTTCATGAAATCTAATTAGAAATGTAGTTTTAAAATTTTTCGGACGATTACTTTTAAAATTATATCAAAAAAACGTTATTTTTTAGAAATAATGCGTTTTTCTTAAAAATCAAACAAAAACTGCTGTAACTTTTTTATTTCTTTATAAAAAAATGTAAATTTTGTTTAAATAATTTTATTTTCATGAAATCTAATTAGAAATGTAGTTTTAAAATTTTTCGGTCGATTATTTTTAAAATTATACCAAAAAAACGTTTTTCTTAAAAATCACACAAAAACTGCAGAAACTTTTTTATTTCTTTATAAAAAAATGTAAATTTTATTTAAATAATATTATTTTCATGAAATCTAATTAGAAATGTAGTTTTAAAATTTTTCGGACGATTACTTTTAAAATTATATCAAAAAAACGTTATTTTTTAGAAATAATGCGTTTTTCTTAAAAATCAAACAAAAACTGCTGTAACTTTTTTATTTCTTTATAAAAAAATGTAAATTTTGTTTAAATAATTTTATTTTCATGAAATCTAATTAGAAATGTAGTTTTAAAATTTTTCGGTCGATTATTTTTAAAATTATACCAAAAAAACGTTTTTCTTAAAAATCAAACTAAAACTGCTG
Source organism: Stenus bimaculatus (assembly GCA_963971135.1). Classification (NCBI taxonomy): domain Eukaryota; kingdom Metazoa; phylum Arthropoda; class Insecta; order Coleoptera; family Staphylinidae; genus Stenus; species Stenus bimaculatus. Next base: position 45,173 of record CAXARA010000661.1, on the reverse strand, counting down.
TAACTTTTTTATTTCTTTATAAAAAAATGTAAATTTTGTTTAAATAATATTATTTTCATGAAATCTAATTAGAAATGTAGTTTTAAAATTTTTCGGACGATTACTTTTAAAATTATATCAAAAAAACGTTATTTTTTAGAAATAATGCGTTTTTCTTAAAAATCAAACATAAACTGCTGTAACTTTTTTATTTCTTTATAAAAAAATGTAAATTTTGTTTAAATAATTTTATTTTCATGAAATCTAATTAGAAATGTAGTTTTAAAATTTTTCGGTCGATTATTTTTAAAATTATACAAAAAAAACGTTTTTCTTAAAAATCAAACTAAAACTGCTGTAACTTTTTTATTTCTTTATAAAAAAATGTAAATTTTGTTTAAATAATATTATTTTCATGAAATCTAATTAGAAATGTAGTTTTAAAATTTTTCGGACGATTACTTTTAAAATTATATCAAAAAAACGTTATTTTTTAGAAATAATGCGTTTTTCTTAAAAATCAAACAAAAACTGCTGTAACTTTTTTATTTCTTTATAAAAAAATGTAAATTTTGTTTAAATAATTTTATTTTCATGAAATCTAATTAGAAATGTAGTTTTAAAATTTTTCGGTCGATTATTTTTAAAATTATACCAAAAAAACGTTTTTCTTAAAAATCAAACTAAAACTGCTGTAACTTTTTTATTTCTTTATAAAAAAATGTAAATTTTGTTTAAATAATATTATTTTCATGAAATCTAATTAGAAATGTAGTTTTAAAATTTTTCGGACGATTACTTTTAAAATTATATCAAAAAAATGTTATTTTTTAGAAATAATGCGTTTTTCTTAAAAATCAAACAAAAACTGCTGTAACTTTTTTATTTCTTTATAAAAAAATGTAAATTTTGTTTAAATAATTTTATTTTCATGAAATCTAATTAGAAATGTAGTTTTAAAATTTTTCGGTCGATTATTTTTAAAATTATACCAAAAAAACGTTTTTCTTAAAAATCAAACTAAAACTGCTGTAACTTTTTTATTTCTTTATAAAAAAATGTAAATTTTGTTTAAATAATATTATTTTCATGAAATCTAATTAGAAATGTAGTTTTAAAATTTTTCGGACGATTACTTTTAAAATTATATCAAAAAAACGTTATTTTTTAGAAATAATGCGTTTTTCTTAAAAATCAAACAAAAACTGCTGTAACTTTTTTATTTCTTTATAAAAAAATGTAAATTTTGTTTAAATAATTTTATTTTCATGAAATCTAATTAGAAATGTAGTTTTAAAATTTTTCGGTCGATTATTTTTAAAATTATACCAAAAAAACGTTTTTCTTAAAAATCAAACTAAAACTGCTGTAACTTTTTTATTTCTTTATAAAAAAATGTAAATTTTGTTTAAATAATATTATTTTCATGAAATCTAATTAGAAATGTAGTTTTAAAATTTTTCGGACGATTACTTTTAAAATTATATCAAAAAAACGTTATTTTTTAGAAATAATGCGTTTTTCTTAAAAATCAAACAAAAACTGCTGTAACTTTTTTATTTCTTTATAAAAAAATGTAAATTTTGTTTAAATAATTTTATTTTCATGAAATCTTATTAGAAATGTAGTTTTAAAATTTTTCGGTCGATTATTTTTAAAATTATACCAAAAAAACGTTTTTCTTAAAAATCAAACTAAAACTGCTGTAACTTTTTTATTTCTTTATAAAAAAATGTAAATTTTGTTTAAATAATATTATTTTCATGAAATCTAATTAGAAATGTAGTTTTAAAATTTTTCGGACGATTACTTTTAAAATTATATCAAAAAAACGTTATTTTTTAGAAATAATGCGTTTTTCTTAAAAATCAAACAAAAACTGCTGTAACTTTTTTATTTCTTTATAAAAAAATGTAAATTTTGTTTAAATAATTTTATTTTCATGAAATCTAATTAGAAATGTAGTTTTAAAATTTTTCGGTCGATCATTTTTAAAATTATACCAAAAAAACGTTTTTCTTAAAAATCAAACTAAAACTGCTGTAACTTTTTTATTTCTTTATAAAAAAATGTAAATTTTGTTTAAATAATATTATTTTCATGAAATCTAATTAGAAATGTAGTTTTAAAATTTTTCGGACGATTACTTTTAAAATTATATCAAAAAAACGTTATTTTTTAGAAATAATGCGTTTTTCTTAAAAATCAAACAAAAACTGCTGTAACTTTTTTATTTCTTTATAAAAAAATGTAAATTTTGTTTAAATAATTTTATTTTCATGAAATCTAATTAGAAATGTAGTTTTAAAATTTTTCGGTCGATTATTTTTAAAATTATACCAAAAAAACGTTTTTCTTAAAAATCAAACTAAAACTGCTGTAACTTTTTTATTTCTTTATAAAAAAATGTAAATTTTGTTTAAATAATATTATTTTCATGAAATCTAATTAGAAATGTAGTTTTAAAATTTTTCGGACGATTACTTTTAAAATTATATCAAAAAAACGTTATTTTTTAGAAATAATGCGTTTTTCTTAAAAATCAAACAAAAACTGCTGTAACTTTTTTATTTCTTTATAAAAAAATGTAAATTTTGTTTAAATAATTTTATTTTCATGAAATCTAATTAGAAATGTAGTTTTAAAATTTTTCGGTCAATTATTTTTAAAATTATACCAAAAAAACGTTTTTCTTAAAAATCACACAAAAACTGCAGAAACTTTTTTATTTCTTTATAAAAAAATGTAAATTTTGTTTAAATAATTTTATTTTCATGAAATCTAATTAGAAATGTAGTTTTAAAATTTTTCTTACGATTACTTTTAAAATTATATCAAAAAAACGTTATTTTTTAGAAATAATGCGTTTTTCTTAAAAATCAAACAAAAACTGCTGTAACTTTTTTATTTCTTTATAAAAAAATGTAAATTTTGTTTAAATAATTTTATTTTCATGAAATCTAATTAGAAATGTAGTTTTAAAATTTTTCGGTCGATTATTTTTAAAATTATACCAAAAAAACGTTTTTCTTAAAAATCAAACTAAAACTGCTATAACTTTTTTATTTCTTTATAAAAAAATGTAAATTTTGTTTAAATAATATTATTTTCATGAAATCTAATTAGAAATGTAGTTTTAAAATTTTTCGGACGATTACTTTTAAAATTATATCAAAAAAACGTTATTTTTTAGAAATAATGCGTTTTTCTTAAAAATCAAACAAAAACTGCTGTAACTTTTTTATTTCTTTATAAAAAAATGTAAATTTTGTTTAAATAATTTTATTTTCATGAAATCTAATTAGAAATGTAGTTTTAAAATTTTTCGGTCGATTATTTTTAAAATTATACCAAAAAAACGTTTTTCTTAAAAATCACACAAAAACTGCAGAAACTTTTTTATTTCTTTATAAAAAAATGTAAATTTTGTTTAAATAATTTTATTTTTATGAAATCTAATTAGAAATGTAGTTTTAAAATTTTTCGGACGATTACTTTTAAAATTATATCAAAAAAACGTTATTTTTTAGAAATAATGCGTTTTTCTTAAAAATCAAACAAAAACTGCTGTAACTTTTTTATTTCTTTATAAAAAAATGTAAATTTTGTTTAAATAATTTTATTTTCATGAAATCTAATTAGAAATGTAGTTTTAAAATTTTTCGGTCGATTATTTTTAAAATTATACCAAAAAAACGTTTTTCTTAAAAATCAAACTAAAACTGCTGTAACTTTTTTATTTCTTTATAAAAAAATGTAAATTTTGTTTAAATAATATTATTTTCATGAAATCTAATTAGAAATGTAGTTTTAAAATTTTTCGGACGATTACTTTTAAAATTATATCAAAAAAACGTTATTTTTTAGAAATAATGCGTTTTTCTTAAAAATCAAACAAAAACTGCTGTAACTTTTTTATTTCTTTATAAAAAAATGTAAATTTTGTTTAAATAATTTTATTTTCATGAAATCTAATTAGAAATGTAGTTTTAAAATTTTTCGGTCGATTATTTTTAAAATTATACCAAAAAAACGTTTTTCTTAAAAATCAAACTAAAACTGCTGTAACTTTTTTATTTCTTTATAAAAAAATGTAAATTTTGTTTAAATAATATTATTTTCATGAAATCTAATTAGAAATGTAGTTTTAAAATTTTTCGGACGATTACTTTTAAAATTATATCAAAAAAACGTTATTTTTTAGAAATAATGCGTTTTTCTTAAAAATCAAACAAAAACTGCTGTAACTTTTTTATTTCTTTATAAAAAAATGTAAATTTTGTTTAAATAATTTTATTTTCATGAAATCTAATTAGAAATGTAGTTTTAAAATTTTTCGGTCAATTATTTTTAAAATTATACCAAAAAAACGTTTTTCTTAAAAATCACACAAAAACTGCAGAAACTTTTTTATTTCTTTATAAAAAAATGTAAATTTTGTTTAAATAATTTTATTTTCATGAAATCTAATTAGAAATGTAGTTTTAAAATTTTTCTTACGATTACTTTTAAAATTATATCAAAAAAACGTTATTTTTTAGAAATAATGCGTTTTTCTTAAAAATCAAACAAAAACTGCTGTAACTTTTTTATTTCTTTATAAAAAAATGTAAATTTTGTTTAAATAATTTTATTTTCATGAAATCTAATTAGAAATGTAGTTTTAAAATTTTTCGGTCGATTATTTTTAAAATTATACCAAAAAAACGTTTTTCTTAAAAATCAAACTAAAACTGCTATAACTTTTTTATTTCTTTATAAAAAAATGTAAATTTTGTTTAAATAATATTATTTTCATGAAATCTAATTAGAAATGTAGTTTTAAAATTTTTCGGACGATTACTTTTAAAATTATATCAAAAAAACGTTATTTTTTAGAAATAATGCGTTTTTCTTAAAAATCAAACAAAAACTGCTGTAACTTTTTTATTTCTTTATAAAAAAATGTAAATTTTGTTTAAATAATTTTATTTTCATGAAATCTAATTAGAAATGTAGTTTTAAAATTTTTCGGTCGATTATTTTTAAAATTATACCAAAAAAACGTTTTTCTTAAAAATCAAACTAAAACTGCTGTAACTTTTTTATTTCTTTATAAAAAAATGTAAATTTTGTTTAAATAATATTATTTTCATGAAATCTAATTAGAAATGTAGTTTTAAAATTTTTCGGACGATTACTTTTAAAATTATATCAAAAAAACGTTATTTTTTAGAAATAATGCGTTTTTCTTAAAAATCAAACAAAAACTGCTGTAACTTTTTTATTTCTTTATAAAAAAATGTAAATTTTGTTTAAATAATTTTATTTTCATGAAATCTAATTAGAAATGTAGTTTTAAAATTTTTCGGTCAATTATTTTTAAAATTATACCAAAAAAACGTTTTTCTTAAAAATCACACAAAAACTGCAGAAACTTTTTTATTTCTTTATAAAAAAATGTAAATTTTGTTTAAATAATTATATTTTCATGAAATCTAATTAGAAATGTAGTTTTAAAATTTTTCTTACGATTACTTTTAAAATTATATCAAAAAAACGTTATTTTTTAGAAATAATGCGTTTTTCTTAAAAATCAAACAAAAACTGCTGTAACTTTTTTATTTCTTTATAAAAAAATGTAAATTTTGTTTAAATAATTTTATTTTCATGAAATCTAATTAGAAATGTAGTTTTAAAATTTTTCGGTCGATTATTTTTAAAATTATACCAAAAAAACGTTTTTCTTAAAAATCAAACTAAAACTGCTATAACTTTTTTATTTCTTTATAAAAAAATGTAAATTTTGTTTAAATAATATTATTTTCATGAAATCTAATTAGAAATGTAGTTTTAAAATTTTTCGGACGATTACTTTTAAAATTATATCAAAAAAACGTTATTTTTTAGAAATAATGCGTTTTTCTTAAAAATCAAACAAAAACTGCTGTAACTTTTTTATTTCTTTATAAAAAAATGTAAATTTTGTTTAAATAATTTTATTTTCATGAAATCTAATTAGAAATGTAGTTTTAAAATTTTTCGGTCGATTATTTTTAAAATTATACCAAAAAAACGTTTTTCTTAAAAATCACACAAAAACTGCAGAAACTTTTTTATTTCTTTATAAAAAAATGTAAATTTTGTTTAAATAATTTTATTTTTATGAAATCTAATTAGAAATGTAGTTTTAAAATTTTTCGGACGATTACTTTTAAAATTATATCAAAAAAACGTTATTTTTTAGAAATAATGCGTTTTTCTTAAAAATCAAACAAAAACTGCTGTAACTTTTTTATTTCTTTATAAAAAAATGTAAATTTTGTTTAAATAATTTTATTTTCATGAAATCTAATTAGAAATGTAGTTTTAAAATTTTTCGGTCGATTATTTTTAAAATTATACCAAAAAAACGTTTTTCTTAAAAATCACACAAAAACTGCAGAAACTTTTTTATTTCTTTATAAAAAAATGTAAATTTTGTTTAAATAATTTTATTTTCATGAAATCTAATTAGAAATGTAGTTTTAAAATTTTTCTTACGATTACTTTTAAAATTATATCAAAAAAACGTTATTTTTTAGAAATAATGCGTTTTTCTTAAAAATCAAACAAAAACTGCTGTAACTTTTTTATTTCTTTATAAAAAAATGTAAATTTTGTTTAAATAATTTTATTTTCATGAAATCTAATTAGAAATGTAGTTTTAAAATTTTTCGGTCGATTATTTTTAAAATTATACCAAAAAAACGTTTTTCTTAAAAATCAAACTAAAACTGCTATAACTTTTTTATTTCTTTATAAAAAAATGTAAATTTTGTTTAAATATTATTATTTTCATGAAATCTAATTAGAAATGTAGTTTTAAAATTTTTCGGACGATTACTTTTAAAATTATATCAAAAAAACGTTATTTTTTAGAAATAATGCGTTTTTCTTAAAAATCAAACAAAAACTGCTGTAACTTTTTTATTTCTTTTTAAAAAAATGTAAATTTTGTTTAAATAATTTTATTTTCATGAAATCTAATTAGAAATGTAGTTTTAAAATTTTTCGGTCGATTATTTTTAAAATTATACCAAAAAAACGTTTTTCTTAAAAATCAAACTAAAACTGCTGTAACTTTTTTATTTCTTTATAAAAAAATGTAAATTTTGTTTAAATAATTTTATTTTCATGAAATCTAATTAGAAATGTAGTTTTAAAATTTTTCGGTCGATTATTTTTAAAATTATACCAAAAAAACGTTTTTCTTAAAAATCAAACTAAAACTGCTGTAACTTTTTTATTTCTTTATAAAAAAATGTAAATTTTGTTTAAATAATATTATTTTCATGAAATCTAATTAGAAATGTAGTTTTAAAATTTTTCGGACGATTACTTTTAAAATTATATCAAAAAAACGTTATTTTTTAGAAATAATGCGTTTTTCTTAAAAATCAAACAAAAACTGCTGTAACTTTTTTATTTCTTTATAAAAAAATGTAAATTTTGTTTAAATAATTTTATTTTCATGAAATCTAATTAGAAATGTAGTTTTAAAATTTTTCGGTCGATTATTTTTAAAATTATACCAAAAAAACGTTTTTCTTAAAAATCAAACAAAAACTGCTGTAACTTTTTTATTTCTTTATAAAAAAATGTAAATTTTGTTTAAATAATTTTATTTTCATGAAATCTAATTAGAAATGTAGTTTTAAAATTTTTCGGTCGATTATTTTTAAAATTATACCAAAAAAACGTTTTTCTTAAAAATCAAACTAAAACTGCTGTAACTTTTTTATTTCTTTATAAAAAAATGTAAATTTTGTTTAAATAATATTATTTTCATGAAATCTAATTAGAAATGTAGTTTTAAAATTTTTCGGACGATTACTTTTAAAATTATATCAAAAAAACGTTATTTTTTAGAAATAATGCGTTTTTCTTAAAAATCAAACAAAAACTGCTGTAACTTTTTTATTTCTTTATAAAAAAATGTAAATTTTGTTTAAATAATTTTATTTTCATGAAATCTAATTAGAAATGTAGTTTTAAAATTTTTCGGTCGATTATTTTTAAAATTATACCAAAAAAACGTTTTTCTTAAAAATCACACAAAAACTGCAGAAACTTTTTTATTTCTTTATATAAAAATGTAAATTTTGTTTAAATAATTTTATTTTCATGAAATCTAATTAGAAATGTAGTTTTAAAATTTTTCGGACGATTACTTTTAAAATTATATCAAAAAAACTTTATTTTTTAGAAATAATGCGTTTTTCTTAAAAATCAAACAAAAACTGCTGTAACTTTTTTATTTCTTTATAAAAAAATGTAAATTTTGTTTAAATAATTTTATTTTCATGAAATCTAATTAGAAATGTAGTTTTAAAATTTTTCGGTCGATTATTTTTAAAATTATACCAAAAAAACGTTTTTCTTAAAAATCACACAAAAACTGCAGAAACTTTTTTATTTCTTTATAAAAAAATGTAAATTTTGTTTAAATAATTTTATTTTCATGAAATCTAATTAGAAATGTAGTTTTAAAATTTTTCGGTCGATTATTTTTAAAATTATACCAAAAAAACGTTTTTCTTAAAAATCAAACTAAAACTGCTGTAACTTTTTTATTTCTTTATAAAAAAATGTAAATTTTGTTTAAATAATATTATTTTCATGAAATCTAATTAGAAATGTAGTTTTAAAATTTTTCGGACGATTACTTTTAAAATTATATCAAAAAAACGTTATTTTTTAGAAATAATGCGTTTTTCTTAAAAATCAAACAAAAACTGCTGTAACTTTTTTATTTCTTTATAAAAAAATGTAAATTTTGTTTAAATAATTTTATTTTCATGAAATCTAATTAGAAATGTAGTTTTAAAATTTTTCGGTCGATTATTTTTAAAATTATACCAAAAAAACGTTTTTCTTAAAAATCACACAAAAACTGCAGAAACTTTTTTATTTCTTTATAAAAAAATGTAAATTTTGTTTAAATAATTTTATTTTCATGAAATCTAATTAGAAATGTAGTTTTAAAATTTTTCGGACGATTACTTTTAAAATTATATCAAAAAAACGTTATTTTTTAGAAATAATGCGTTTTTCTTAAAAATCAAACAAAAACTGCTGTAACTTTTTTATTTCTTTATAAAAAAATGTAAATTTTGTTTAAATAATTTTATTTTCATGAAATCTAATTAGAAATGTAGTTTTAAAATTTTTCGGTCGATTATTTTTAAAATTATACCAAAAAAACGTTTTTCTTAAAAATCAAACTAAAACTGCTGTAACTTTTTTATTTCTTTATAAAAAAATGTAAATTTTGTTTAAATAATATTATTTTCATGAAATCTAATTAGAAATGTAGTTTTAAAATTTTTCGGACGATTACTTTTAAAATTATATCAAAAAAACGTTATGTTTTAGAAATAATGCGTTTTTCTTAAAAATCAAACAAAAACTGCTGTAACTTTTTTATTTCTATAAAAAAATGTAAATTTTGTTTAAATAATTTTATTTTCATGAAATCTAATTAGAAATGTAGTTTTAAAATTTTTCGGTCGATTATTTTTAAAATTATACCAAAAAAACGTTTTTCTTAAAAATCACACAAAAACTGCAGAAACTTTTTTATTTCTTTATAAAAAAATGTAAATTTTGTTTAAATAATTTTATTTTCATGAAATCTAATTAGAAATGTAGTTTTAAAATTTTTCGGACGATTACTTTTAAAATTATATCAAAAAAACGTTATTTTTTAGAAATAATGCGTTTTTCTTAAAAATCAAACAAAAACTGCTGTAACTTTTTTATTTCTTTATAAAAATATGTAAATTTTGTTTAAATAATTTTATTTTCATGAAATCTAATTAGAAATGTAGTTTTAAAATTTTTCGGTCGATTATTTTTAAAATTATACCAAAAAAACGTTTTTCTTAAAAATCAAACTAAAACTGCTGTAACTTTTTTATTTCTTTATAAAAAAATGTAAATTTTGTTTAAATAATATTATTTTCATGAAATCTAATTAGAAATGTAGTTTTAAAATTTTTCGGACGATTACTTTTAAAATTATATCAAAAAAACGTTATTTTTTAGAAATAATGCGTTTTTCTTAAAAATCAAACAAAAACTGCTGTAACTTTTTTATTTCTTTATAAAAAAATGTAAATTTTGTTTAAATAATTTTATTTTCATGATATCTAATTAGAAATGTAGTTTTAAAATTTTTCGGTCGATTATTTTTAAAATTATACCAAAAAAACGTTTTTCTTAAAAATCACACAAAAACTGCAGAAACTTTTTTATTTCTTTATAAAAAAATGTAAATTTTGTTTAAATAATTTTATTTTCATGAAATCTAATTAGAAATGTAGTTTTAAAATTTTTCGGACGATTACTTTTAAAATTATATCAAAAAAACGTTATTTTTTAGAAATAATGCGTTTTTCTTAAAAATCAAACAAAAACTGCTGTAACTTTTTTATTTCTTTATAAAAAAATGTAAATTTTGTTTAAATAATTTTATTTTCATGAAATCTAATTGGAAATGTAGTTTTAAAATTTTTCGGTCGATTATTTTTAAAATTATACCAAAAAAACGTTTTTCTTAAAAATCACACAAAAACTGCAGAAACTTTTTTATTTCTTTATAAAAAAATGTAAATTTTGTTTAAATAATATTATTTTCATGAAATCTAATTAGAAATGTAGTTTTAAAATTTTTCGGACGATTACTTTTAAAATTATATCAAAAAAACGTTATTTTTTAGAAATAATGCGTTTTTCTTAAAAATCAAACAAAAACTGCTGTAACTTTTTTATTTCTTTATAAAAAAATGTAAATTTTGTTTAAATAATTTTATTTTCATGAAATCTAATTAGAAATGTAGTTTTAAAATTTTTCGGTCGATTATTTTTAAAATTATACCAAAAAAACGTTTTTCTTAACAATCAAACTAAAACTGCTGTAACTTTTTTATTTCTTTATAAAAAAATGTAAATTTTGTTTAAATAATATTATTTTCATGAAATCTAATTAGAAATGTAGTTTTAAAATTTTTCGGACGATTACTTTTAAAATTATATCAAAAAAACGTTATTTTTTAGAAATAATGCGTTTTTCTTAAAAATCAAACAAAAACTGCTGTAACTTTTTTATTTCTTTATAAAAAAATGTAAATTTTGTTTAAATAATTTTATTTTCATGAAATCTAATTAGAAATGTAGTTTTAAAATTTTTCGGTCGATTATTTTTAAAATTATACCAAAAAAACGTTTTTCTTAAAAATCACACAAAAACTGCAGAAACTTTTTTATTTCTTTATAAAAGAATGTAAATTTTGTTTAAATAATATTATTTTCATGAAATCTAATTAGAAATGTAGTTTTAAAATTTTTCGGACGATTACTTTTAAAATTATATCAAAAAAACGTTATTTTTTAGAAATAATGCGTTTTTCTTAAAAATCAAACAAAAACTGCTGTAACTTTTTTATTTCTTTATAAAAAAATGTAAATTTTGTTTAAATAATTTTATTTTCAAGAAATCTAATTAGAAATGTAGTTTTAAAATTTTTCGGTCGATTATTTTTAAAATTATACCAAAAAAACGTTTTTCTTAAAAATCACACAAAAACTGCAGAAACTTTTTTATTTCTTTATAAAAAAATGTAAATTTTGTTTAAATAATATTATTTTCATGAAATCTAATTAGAAATGTAGTTTTAAAATTTTTCGGACGATTACTTTTAAAATTATATCAAAAAAACGTTATTTTTTAGAAATAATGCGTTTTTCTTAAAAATCAAACAAAAACTGCTGTAACTTTTATATTTCTTTATAAAAAAATGTAAATTTTGTTTAAATAATATTATTTTTATGAAATCTAATTAGAAATGTAGTTTTAAAATTTTTCGGACGATTACTTTTAAAATTATATCAAAAAAACGTTATTTTTTAGAAATAATGCGTTTTTCTTAAAAATCAAACAAAAACTGCTGTAACTTTTTTATTTCTTTATAAAAAAATGTAAATTTTGTTTAAATAATTTTATTTTCATGAAATCTAATTAGAAATGTAGTTTTAAAATTTTTTGGTCGATTATTTTTAAAATTATACCAAAAAAACGTTTTTCTTAAAAATCACACAAAAACTGCAGAAACTTTTTTATTTCTTTATAAAAAAATGTAAATTTTGTTTAAATAATATTATTTTCATGAAATCTAATTAGAAATGTAGTTTTAAAATTTTTCGGACGATTACTTTTAAAATTATATCAAAAAAACGTTATTTTTTAGAAATAATGCGTTTTTCTTAAAAATCAAACAAAAACTGCTGTAACTTTTTTATTTCTTTATAAAAAAATGTAAATTTTGTTTAAATAATTTTATTTTCATGAAATCTAATTAGAAATGTAGTTTTAAAATTTTTCGGACGATTACTTTTAAAATTATATCAAAAAAACGTTATTTTTTAGAAATAATGCGTTTTTCTTAAAAATCAAACAAAAACTGCTGTAACTTTTTTATTTCTTTATAAAAAAATGTAAATTTTGTTTAAATAAATTTATTTTCATGAAATCTAATTAGAAATGTAGTTTTAAAATTTTTCGGTCGATTATTTTTAAAATTATACCAAAAAAACGTTTTTCTTAAAAATCAAACTAAAACTGCTGTAACTTTTTTATTTCTTTATAAAAAAATGTAAATTTTGTTTAAATAATATTATTTTCATGAAATCTAATTAGAAATGTAGTTTTAAAATTTTTCGGACGATTACTTTTAAAATTATATCAAAAAAACGTTATTTTTTAGAAATAATGCGTTTTTCTTAAAAATCAAACAAAAACTGCTGTAACTTTTTTATTTCTTTATAAAAAAATGTAAATTTTGTTTAAATAATATTATTTTCATGAAATCTAATTAGAAATGTAGTTTTAAAATTTTTCGGACGATTACTTTTAAAATTATATCAAAAAAACGTAATTTTTTAGAAATAATGCGTTTTTCTTAAAAATCAAACAAAAACTGCTGTAACTTTTTTATTTCTTTATAAAAAAATGTAAATTTTGATTAAATAATTTTATTTTCATGAAATCTAATTAGAAATGTAGTTTTAAAATTTTTCGGTCGATTATTTTTAAAATTATACCAAAAAAACATTTTTCTTAAAAATCAAACTAAAACTGCTGTAACTTTTTTATTTCTTTATAAAAAAATGTAAATTTTGTTTAAATAATATTATTTTCATGAAATCTAATTAGAAATGTAGTTTTAAAATTTTTCGGATGATTACTTTTAAAATTATATCAAAAAAACGTTATTTTTTAGAAATAATGCGTTTTTCTTAAAAATCAAACAAAAACTGCTGTAACTTTTTTATTTCTTTATAAAAAAATGTAAATTTTGTTTAAATAATTTTATTTTCATGAAATCTAATTAGAAATGTAGTTTTAAAATTTTTCGGTCGATTATTTTTAAAATTATACCAAAAAAACGTTTTTCTTAAAAATCACACAAAAACTGCAGAAACTTTTTTATTTCTTTATAAAAAAATGTAAATTTTGTTTAAATAATTTTATTTTCATGAAATCTAATTAGAAATGTAGTTTTAAAATTTTTCGGACGATTACTTTTAAAATTATATCAAAAAAACGTTATTTTTTAGAAATAATGCGTTTTTCTTAAAAATCAAACAAAAACTGCTGTAACTTTTTTATTTCTTTATAAAAAAATGTAAATTTTGTTTAAATAATTTTATTTTCAAGAAATCTAATTAGAAATGTAGTTTTAAAATTTTTCGGTCGATTATTTTTAAAATTATACCAAAAAAACGTTTTTCTTAAAAATCACACAAAAACTGCAGAAACTTTTTTATTTCTTTATAAAAAAATGTAAATTTTGTTTAAATAATATTATTTTCATGAAATCTAATTAGAAATGTAGTTTTAAAATTTTTCGGACGATTACTTTTAAAATTATATCAAAAAAACGTTATTTTTTAGAAATAATGCGTTTTTCTTAAAAATCAAACAAAAACTGCTGTAACTTTTATATTTCTTTATAAAAAAATGTAAATTTTGTTTAAATAATATTATTTTTATGAAATCTAATTAGAAATGTAGTTTTAAAATTTTTCAGACGATTACTTTTAAAATTATATCAAAAAAACGTTATTTTTTAGAAATAATGCGTTTTTCTTAAAAATCAAACAAAAACTGCTGTAACTTTTTTATTTCTTTATAAAAAAATGTAAATTTTGTTTAAATAATTTTATTTTCATGAAATCTAATTAGAAATGTAGTTTTAAAATTTTTCGGTCGATTATTTTTAAAATTATACCAAAAAAACGTTTTTCTTAAAAATCACACAAAAACTGCAGAAACTTTTTTATTTCTTTATAAAAAAATGTAAATTTTGTTTAAATAATATTATTTTCATGAAATCTAATTAGAAATGTAGTTTTAAAATTTTTCGGACGATTACTTTTAAAATTATATCAAAAAAACGTTATTTTTTAGAAATAATGCGTTTTTCTTAAAAATCAAACAAAAACTGCTGTAACTTTTTTATTTCTTTATAAAAAAATGTAAATTTTGTTTAAATAATTTTATTTTCATGAAATCTAATTAGAAATGTAGTTTTAAAATTTTTCAGTCGATTATTTTTAAAATTATACCAAAAAAACGTTTTTCTTAAAAATCAAACTAAAACTGCTGTAACTTTTTTATTTCTTTATAAAAAAATGTAAATTTTGTTTAAATAATATTATTTTTATGAAATCTAATTAGAAATGTAGTTTTAAAATTTTTCGGACGATTACTTTTAAAATTATATCAAAAAAACGTTATTTTTTAGAAATAATGCGTTTTTCTTAAAAATCAAACAAAAACTGCTGTAACTTTTTTATTTCTTTATAAAAAATGTAAATTTTGTTTAAATAATTTTATTTTCATGAAATCTAATTAGAAATGTAGTTTTAAAATTTTTCGGGCGATTATTCTTAAAATTATACCAAAAAAACGTTTTTCTTAAAAATCAAACTAAAACTGCTGTAACTTTTTTATTTCTTTATAAAAAAATGTAAATTTTGTTTAAATAATATTATTTTCATGAAATCTAATTAGAAATGTAGTTTTAAAATTTTTCGGACGATTACTTTTAAAATTATATCAAAAAAACGTTATTTTTTTAGAAATAATGCGTTTTTCTTAAAAATCAAACAAAAACTGCTGTAACTTTTTTATTTCTTTATAAAAAAATGTAAATTTTGTTTAAATAATTTTATTTTCATGATTATTTTTAAATTTATACCAAAAAAACGTTTTTCTTAAAAATCAAACTAAAACTGCTGTAACTTTTTTATTTCTTTATAAAAAAATGTAAATTTTGTTTAAATAATTTTATTTTCATGAAATCTAATTAGAAATGTAGTTTTAAAATTTTTCGGACGATTACTTTTAAAATTATATCAAAAAAACGTTATTTTTTAGAAATAATGCGTTTTTCTTAAAAATCAAACAAAAACTGCTGTAACTTTTTTATTTCTTTATAAAAAAATGTAAATTTTGTTTAAATAATTTTATTTTCATGAAATCTAATTAGAAATGTAGTTTTAAAATTTTTCGGTCGATTATTTTTAAAATTATACCAAAAAAACGTTTTTCTTAAAAATCACACAAAAACTGCAGAAACTTTTTTATTTCTTTATAAAAAAATGTAAATTTTGTTTAAATAATATTATTTTCATGAAATCTAATTAGAAATGTAGTTTTAAAATTTTTCGGACGATTACTTTTAAAATTATATCAAAAAAACGTTATTTTTTAGAAATAATGCGTTTTTCTTAAAAATCAAACAAAAACTGCTGTAACTTTTTTATTTCTTTATAAAAAAATGTAAATTTTGTTTAAATAATTTTATTTTCATGAAATCTAATTAGAAATGTAGTTTTAAAATTTTTCGGTCGATTATTTTTAAAATTATACCAAAAAAACGTTTTTCTTAAAAATCAAACTAAAACTGCTGTAACTTTTTTATTTCTTTATAAAAAAATGTAAATTTTGTTTAAATAATATTATTTTCATGAAATCTAATTAGAAATGTAGTTTTAAAATTTTTCGGACGATTACTTTTAAAATTATATCAAAAAAACGTTATTTTTTAGAAATAATGCGTTTTTCTTAAAAATCAAACAAAAACTGCTGTAACTTTTTTATTTCTTTATAAAAAAATGTAAATTTTGTTTAAATAATTTTATTTTCATGAAATCTAATTAGAAATGTAGTTTTAAAATTTTTCGGTCGATTATTTTTAAAATTATACCAAAAAAACGTTTTTCTTAAAAATCACACAAAAACTGCAGAAACTTTTTTATTTCTTTATAAAAAAATGTAAATTTTGTTTAAATAATTTTATTTTCATGAAATCTAATTAGAAATGTAGTTTTAAAATTTTTCGGACGATTACTTTTAAAATTATATCAAAAAAACGTTATTTTTTAGAAATAATGCGTTTTTCTTAAAAATCAAACAAAAACTGCTGTAACTTTTTTATTTCTTTATAAAAAAATGTAAATTTTGTTTAAATAATTTTATTTTCATGAAATCTAATTAGAAATGTAGTTTTAAAATTTTTCGGTCGATTATTTTTAAAATTATACCAAAAAAACGTTTTTCTTAAAAATCACACAAAAACTGCAGAAACTTTTTTATTTCTTTATAAAAAAATGTAAATTTTGTTTAAATAATTTTATTTTTATGAAATCTAATTAGAAATGTAGTTTTAAAATTTTTCGGACGATTACTTTTAAAATTATATCAAAAAAACGTTATTTTTTAGAAATAATGCGTTTTTCTTAAAAATCAAACAAAAACTGCTGTAACTTTTTTATTTCTTTATAAAAAAATGTAAATTTTGTTTAAATAATTTTATTTTCATGAAATCTAATTAGAAATGTAGTTTTAAAATTTTTCAGTCGATTATTTTTAAAATTATACCAAAAAAACGTTTTTCTTAAAAATCAAACTAAAACTGCTGTAACTTTTTTATTTCTTTATAAAAAAATGTAAATTTTGTTTAAATAATATTATTTTTATGAAATCTAATTAGAAATGTAGTTTTAAAATTTTTCGGACGATTACTTTTAAAATTATATCAAAAAAACGTTATTTTTTAGAAATAATGCGTTTTTCTTAAAAATCAAACAAAAACTGCTGTAACTTTTTTATTTCTTTATAAAAAATGTAAATTTTGTTTAAATAATTTTATTTTCATGAAATCTAATTAGAAATGTAGTTTTAAAATTTTTCGGGCGATTATTCTTAAAATTATACCAAAAAAACGTTTTTCTTAAAAATCAAACTAAAACTGCTGTAACTTTTTTATTTCTTTATAAAAAAATGTAAATTTTGTTTAAATAATATTATTTTCATGAAATCTAATTAGAAATGTAGTTTTAAAATTTTTCGGACGATTACTTTTAAAATTATATCAAAAAAACGTTATTTTTTTAGAAATAATGCGTTTTTCTTAAAAATCAAACAAAAACTGCTGTAACTTTTTTATTTCTTTATAAAAAAATGTAAATTTTGTTTAAATAATTTTATTTTCATGATTATTTTTAAATTTATACCAAAAAAACGTTTTTCTTAAAAATCAAACTAAAACTGCTGTAACTTTTTTATTTCTTTATAAAAAAATGTAAATTTTGTTTAAATAATTTTATTTTCATGAAATCTAATTAGAAATGTAGTTTTAAAATTTTTCGGACGATTACTTTTAAAATTATATCAAAAAAACGTTATTTTTTAGAAATAATGCGTTTTTCTTAAAAATCAAACAAAAACTGCTGTAACTTTTTTATTTCTTTATAAAAAAATGTAAATTTTGTTTAAATAATTTTATTTTCATGAAATCTAATTAGAAATGTAGTTTTAAAATTTTTCGGTCGATTATTTTTAAAATTATACCAAAAAAACGTTTTTCTTAAAAATCACACAAAAACTGCAGAAACTTTTTTATTTCTTTATAAAAAAATGTAAATTTTGTTTAAATAATTTTATTTTCATGAAATCTAATTAGAAATGTAGTTTTAAAATTTTTCGGACGATTACTTTTAAAATTATATCAAAAAAACGTTATTTTTTAGAAATAATGCGTTTTTCTTAAAAATCAAACAAAAACTGCTGTAACTTTTTTATTTCTTTATAAAAAAATGTAAATTTTGTTTAAATAATTTTATTTTCATGAAATCTAATTAGAAATGTAGTTTTAAAATTTTTCGGTCGATTATTTTTAAAATTATACCAAAAAAACGTTTTTCTTAAAAATCACACAAAAACTGCAGAAACTTTTTTATTTCTTTATAAAAAAATGTAAATTTTGTTTAAATAATTTTATTTTCATGAAATCTAATTAGAAATGTAGTTTTAAAATTTTTCGGACGATTACTTTTAAAATTATATCAAAAAAACGTTATTTTTTAGAAATAATGCGTTTTTCTTAAAAATCAAACAAAAACTGCTGTAACTTTTTTATTTCTTTATAAAAAAATGTAAATTTTGTTTAAATAATTTTATTTTCATGAAATCTAATTAGAAATGTAGTTTTAAAATTTTTCAGTCGATTATTTTTAAAATTATACCAAAAAAACGTTTTTCTTAAAAATCAAACTAAAACTGCTGTAACTTTTTTATTTCTTTATAAAAAAATGTAAATTTTGTTTAAATAATATTATTTTTATGAAATCTAATTAGAAATGTAGTTTTAAAATTTTTCGGACGATTACTTTTAAAATTATATCAAAAAACGTTATTTTTTAGAAATAATGCGTTTTTCTTAAAAATCAAACAAAAACTGCTGTAACTTTTTTATTTCTTTATAAAAAATGTAAATTTTGTTTAAATAATTTTATTTTCATGAAATCTAATTAGAAATGTAGTTTTAAAATTTTTCGGGCGATTATTCTTAAAATTATACCAAAAAAACGTTTTTCTTAAAAATCAAACTAAAACTGCTGTAACTTTTTTATTTCTTTATAAAAAAATGTAAATTTTGTTTAAATAATATTATTTTCATGAAATCTAATTAGAAATGTAGTTTTAAAATTTTTCGGACGATTACTTTTAAAATTATATCAAAAAAACGTTATTTTTTTAGAAATAATGCGTTTTTCTTAAAAATCAAACAAAAACTGCTGTAACTTTTTTATTTCTTTATAAAAAAATGTAAATTTTGTTTAAATAATTTTATTTTCATGATTATTTTTAAATTTATACCAAAAAAACGTTTTTCTTAAAAATCAAACTAAAACTGCTGTAACTTTTTTATTTCTTTATAAAAAAATGTAAATTTTGTTTAAATAATTTTATTTTCATGAAATCTAATTAGAAATGTAGTTTTAAAATTTTTCGGTCTATTATTTTTAAAATTATACCAAAAAAACGTTTTTCTTAAAAATCACACAAAAACTGCAGAAACTTTTTTATTTCTTTATAAAAAAATGTAAATTTTGTTTAAATAATTTTATTTTCATGAAATCTAATTAGAAATGTAGTTTTAAAATTTTTCGGACGATTACTTTTAAAATTATATCAAAAAAACGTTATTTTTTAGAAATAATGCGTTTTTCTTAAAAATCAAACAAAAACTGCTGTAACTTTTTTATTTCGTTATAAAAAAATGTAAATTTTGTTTAAATAATTTTATTTTCATGAAATCTAATTAGAAATGTAGTTTTAAAATTTTTCGGTCGATTATTTTTAAAATTATACCAAAAAAACGTTTTTCTTAAAAATCACACAAAAACTGCAGAAACTTTTTTATTTCTTTATAAAAAAATGTAAATTTTGTTTAAATAATATTATTTTCATGAAATCTAATTAGAAATGTAGTTTTAAAATTTTTCGGACGATTACTTTTAAAATTATATCAAAAAAACGTTATTTTTTAGAAATAATGCGTTTTTCTTAAAAATCAAACAAAAACTGCTGTAACTTTTTTATTTCTTTATAAAAAAATGTAAATTTTGTTTAAATAATTTTATTTTCATGAAATCTAATTAGAAATGTAGTTTTAAAATTTTTCGGTCGATTATTTTTAAAATTATACCAAAAAAACGTTTTTCTTAAAAATCAAACTAAAACTGCTGTAACTTTTTTATTTCTTTATAAAAAAATGTAAATTTTGTTTAAATAATATTATTTTCATGAAATCTAATTAGAAATGTAGTTTTAAAATTTTTCGGACGATTACTTTTAAAATTATATCAAAAAAACGTTATTTTTTAGAAATAATGCGTTTTTCTTAAAAATCAAACAAAAACTGCTGTAACTTTTTTATTTCTTTATAAAAAAATGTAAATTTTGTTTAAATAATTTTATTTTCATGAAATCTAATTAGAAATGTAGTTTTAAAATTTTTCGGTCGATTATTTTTAAAATTATACCAAAAAAACGTTTTTCTTAAAAATCAAACTAAAACTGCTGTAACTTTTTTATTTCTTTATAAAAAAATGTAAATTTTGTTTAAATAATATTATTTTCATGAAATCTAATTAGAAATGTAGTTTTAAAATTTTTCGGACGATTACTTTTAAAATTATATCAAAAAAACGTTATTTTTTAGAAATAATGCGTTTTTCTTAAAAATCAAACAAAAACTGCTGTAACTTTTTTATTTCTTTATAAAAAAATGTAAATTTTGTTTAAATAATTTTATTTTCATGAAATCTAATTAGAAATGTAGTTTTAAAATTTTTCGGTCGATTATTTTTAAAATTATACCAAAAAAACATTTTTCTTAAAAATCACACAAAAACTGCAGAAACTTTTTTATTTCTTTATAAAAAAATGTAAATTTTAATTAAATAATTTTATTTTCATGAAATCTAATTAGAAATGTAGTTTTAAAATTTTTCGGACGATTACTTTTAAAATTATATCAAAAAAACGTTATTTTTTAGAAATAATGCGTTTTTCTTAAAAATCAAACAAAAACTGCTGTAACTTTTTTATTTCTTTATAAAAAAATGTAAATTTTGTTTAAATAATTTTATTTTCATGAAATCTAATTAGAAATGTAGTTTTAAAATTTTTCGGTCGATTATTTTTAAAATTATACCAAAAAAACGTTTTTCTTAAAAATCAAACTAAAACTGCTATAACTTTTTTATTTCTTTATAAAAAAATGTAAATTTTGTTTAAATAATATTATTTTCATGAAATCTAATTAGAAATGTAGTTTTAAAATTTTTCGGACGATTACTTTTAAAATTATATCAAAAAAACGTTATTTTTTAGAAATAATGCGTTTTTCTTAAAAATCAAACAAAAACTGCTGTAACTTTTTTATTTCTTTATAAAAAAATGTAAATTTTGTTTAAATAATTTTATTTTCATGAAATCTAATTAGAAATGTAGTTTTAAAATTTTTCGGTCGATTATTTTTAAAATTATACCAAAAAAACGTTTTTCTTAAAAATCACACAAAAACTGCAGAAACTTTTTTATTTCTTTATAAAAAAATGTAAATTTTGTTTAAATAATTTTATTTTCATGAAATCTAATTAGAAATGTAGTTTTAAAATTTTTCGGACGATTACTTTTAAAATTATATCAAAAAAACGTTATTTTTTAGAAATAATGCGTTTTTCTTAAAAATCAAACAAAAACTGCTGTAACTTTTTTATTTCTTTATAAAAAAATGTAAATTTTGTTTAAATAATTTTATTTTCATGAAATCTAATTAGAAATGTAGTTTTAAAATTTTTCGGTCGATTATTTTTAAAATTATACCAAAAAAACGTTTTTCTTAAAAATCACACAAAAACTGCAGAAACTTTTTTATTTCTTTATAAAAAAATGTAAATTTTGTTTAAATAATATTATTTTGATGAAATCTAATTAGAAATGTAGTTTTAAAATTTTTCGGACGATTACTTTTAAAATTATATCAAAAAAACGTTATTTTTTAGAAATAATGCGTTTTTCTTAAAAATCAAACAAAAACTGCTGTAACTTTTTTATTTCTTTATAAAAAAATGTAAATTTTGTTTAAATAATTTTATTTTCATGAAATCTAATTAGAAATGTAGTTTTAAAATTTTTCGGTCGATTATTTTTAAAATTATACCAAAAAAACGTTTTTCTTAAAAATCAAACTAAAACTGCTGTAACTTTTTTATTTCTTTATAAAAAAATGTAAATTTTGTTTAAATAATATTATTTTCATGAAATCTAATTAGAAATGTAGTTTTAAAATTTTTCGGACGATTACTTTTAAAATTATATCAAAAAAACGTTATTTTTTAGAAATAATGCGTTTTTCTTAAAAATCAAACAAAAACTGCTGTAACTTTTTTATTTCTTTATAAAAAAATGTAAATTTTGTTTAAATAATTTTATTTTCATGAAATCTAATTAGAAATGTAGTTTTAAAATTTTTCGGTCGATTATTTTTAAAATTATACCAAAAAAACGTTTTTCTTAAAAATCACACAAAAACTGCAGAAACTTTTTTATTTCTTTATAAAAAAATGTAAATTTTGTTTAAATAATTTTATTTTCATGAAATCTAATTAGAAATGTAGTTTTAAAATTTTTCGGACGATTACTTTTAAAATTATATCAAAAAAACGTTATTTTTTAGAAATAATGCGTTTTTCTTAAAAATCAAACAAAAACTGCTGTAACTTTTTTATTTCTTTATAAAAAAATGTAAATTTTGTTTAAATAATTTTATTTTCATGAAATCTAATTAGAAATGTAGTTTTAAAATTTTTCGGTCGATTATTTTTAAAATTATACCAAAAAAACGTTTTTCTTAAAAATCACACAAAAACTGCAGAAACTTTTTTATTTCTTTATAAAAAAATGTAAATTTTGTTTAAATAATTTTATTTTCATGAAATCTAATTAGAAATGTAGTTTTAAAATTTTTCGGACGATTACTTTTAAAATTATATCAAAAAAACGTTATTTTTTAGAAATAATGCGTTTTTCTTAAAAATCAAACAAAAACTGCTGTAACTTTTTTATTTCTTTATAAAAAAATGTAAATTTTGTTTAAATAATTTTATTTTCATGAAATCTAATTAGAAATGTAGTTTTAAAATTTTTCAGTCGATTATTTTTAAAATTATACCAAAAAAACGTTTTTCTTAAAAATCAAACTAAAACTGCTGTAACTTTTTTATTTCTTTATAAAAAAATGTAAATTTTGTTTAAATAATATTATTTTCATGAAATCTAATTAGAAATGTAGTTTTAAAATTTTTCGGACGATTACTTTTAAAATTATATCAAAAAAACGTTATTTTTTAGAAATAATGCGTTTTTCTTAAAAATCAAACAAAAACTGCTGTAACTTTTTTATTTCTTTATAAAAAATGTAAATTTTGTTTAAATAATTTTATTTTCATGAAATCTAATTAGAAATGTAGTTTTAAAATTTTTCGGGCGATTATTCTTAAAATTATACCAAAAAAACGTTTTTCTTAAAAATCAAACTAAAACTGCTGTAACTTTTTTATTTCTTTATAAAAAAATGTAAATTTTGTTTAAATAATATTATTTTCATGAAATCTAATTAGAAATGTAGTTTTAAAATTTTTCGGACGATTACTTTTAAAATTATATCAAAAAAACGTTATTTTTTTAGAAATAATGCGTTTTTCTTAAAAATCAAACAAAAACTGCTGTAACTTTTTTATTTCTTTATCAAAAAATGTAAATTTTGTTTAAATAATTTTATTTTCATGATTATTTTTAAATTTATACCAAAAAAACGTTTTTCTTAAAAATCAAACTAAAACTGCTGTAACTTTTTTATTTCTTTATAAAAAAATGTAAATTTTGTTTAAATAATTTTATTTTCATGAAATCTAATTAGAAATGTAGTTTTAAAATTTTTCGGTCTATTATTTTTAAAATTATACCAAAAAAACGTTTTTCTTAAAAATCACACAAAAACTGCAGAAACTTTTTTATTTCTTTATAAAAAAATGTAAATTTTGTTTAAATAATTTTATTTTCATGAAATCTAATTAGAAATGTAGTTTTAAAATTTTTCGGACGATTACTTTTAAAATTATATCAAAAAAACGTTATTTTTTAGAAATAATGCGTTTTTCTTAAAAATCAAACAAAAACTGCTGTAACTTTTTTATTTCTTTATAAAAAAATGTAAATTTTGTTTAAATAATTTTATTTTCATGAAATCTAATTAGAAATGTAGTTTCAAAATTTTTCGGTCAATTATTTTTAAAATTATACCAAAAAAACGTTTTTCTTAAAAATCACACAAAAACTGCAGAAACTTTTTTATTTCTTTATAAAAAAATGTAAATTTTGTTTAAATAATATTATTTTCATGAAATCTAATTAGAAATCTAGTTTTAAAATTTTTCGGATGATTACTTTTAAAATTATATCAAAAAAACGTTATTTTTTAGAAATAATGCATTTATCTTAAAAATCAAACAAAAACTGCTGTAACTTTTTTATTTCTTTATAAAAAAATGTAAATTTTGTTTAAATAATTTTATTTTCATGAAATCTAATTAGAAATGTAGTTTTAAAATTTTTCGGTCGATTATTTTTAAAATTATACCAAAAAAACGTTTTTCTTAAAAATCAAACTAAAACTGCTGTAACTTTTTTATTTCTTTATAAAAAAATGTAAATTTTGTTTAAATAATATTATTTTCATGAAATCTAATTAGAAATGTAGTTTTAAAATTTTTCGGACGATTACTTTTAAAATTATATCAAAAAAACGTTATTTTTTAGAAATAATGCGTTTTTCTTAAAAATCAAACAAAAACTGCTGTAACTTTTTTATTTCTTTATAAAAAAATGTAAATTTTGTTTAAATAATTTTATTTTCATGAAATCTAATTAGAAATGTAGTTTTAAAATTTTTCGGTCGAATATTTTTAAAATTATACCAAAAAAACGTTTTTCTTAAAAATCACACAAAAACTGCAGAAACTTTTTTATTTCTTTATAAAAAAATGTAAATTTTGTTTAAATAATTTTATTTTCATGAAATCTAATTAGAAATGTAGTTTTAAAATTTTTCGGACGATTACTTTTAAAATTATATCAAAAAAACGTTATTTTTTAGAAATAATGCGTTTTTCTTAAAAATCAAACAAAAACTGCTGTAACTTTTTTATTTCTTTATAAAAAAATGTAAATTTTGTTTAAATAATTTTATTTTCATGAAATCTAATTAGAAATGTAGCTTTAAAATTTTTCGGTCGATTATTTTTAAAATTATACCAAAAAAACGTTTTTCTTAAAAATCACACAAAAACTGCAGAAACTTTTTTATTTCTTTATAAAAAAATGTAAATTTTGTTTAAATAATATTATTTTCATGAAATCTAATTAGAAATGTAGTTTTAAAATTTTTCGGACGATTACTTTTAAAATTATATCAAAAAAACGTTATTTTTTAGAAATAATGCGTTTTTCTTAAAAATCAAACAAAAACTGCTGTAACTTTTTTATTTCTTTATAAAAAAATGTAAATTTTGTTTAAATAATTTTATTTTCATGAAATCTAATTAGAAATGTAGTTTTAAAATTTTTCGGTCGATTATTTTTAAAATTATACCAAAAAAACGTTTTTCTTAAAAATCAAACTAAAACTGCTGTAACTTTTTTATTTCTTTATAAAAAAATGTAAATTTTGTTTAAATAATATTATTTTCATGAAATCTAATTAGAAATGTAGTTTTAAAATTTTTCGGACGATTACTTTTAAAATTATATCAAAAAAACGTTATTTTTTAGAAATAATGCGTTTTTCTTAAAAATCAAACAAAAACTGCTGTAACTTTTTTATTTCTTTATAAAAAAATGTAAATTTTGTTTAAATAATTTTATTTTCATGAAATCTAATTAGAAATGTAGTTTTAAAATTTTTCGGTCGATTATTTTTAAAATTATACCAAAAAAACGTTTTTCTTAAAAATCACACAAAAACTGCAGAAATTTTTTTATTTCTTTATAAAAAAATGTAAATTTTGTTTAAATAATATTATTTTCATGAAATCTAATTATAAATGTAGTTTTAAAATTTTTCGGACGATTACTTTTAAAATTATATCAAAAAAACGTTATTTTTTAGAAATAATGCGTTTTTCTTAAAAATCAAACAAAAACTGCTGTAACTTTTTTATTTCTTTATAAAAAAATGTAAATTTTGTTTAAATAATATTATTTTCATGAAATCTAATTAGAAATGTAGTTTTAAAATTTTTCGGACGATTACTTTTAAAATTATATCAAAAAAACGTTATTTTTTAGAAATAATGCGTTTTTCTTAAAAATCAAACAAAAACTGCTGTAACTTTTTTATTTCTTTATAAAAAAATTTAAATTTTGTTTAAATAATTTTATTTTCATGAAATCTAATTAGAAATGTAGTTTTAAAATTTTTCGGTCGATTATTTTTAAAATTATACCAAAAAAACGTTTTTCTTAAAAATCAAACTAAAACTGCTGTAACTTTTTTATTTCTTTATAAAAAAATGTAAATTTTGTTTAAATAATATTATTTTCATGAAATCTAATTAGAAATGTAGTTTTAAAATTTTTCGGACGATTACTTTTAAAATTATATCAAAAAAACGTTATTTTTTAGAAATAATGCGTTTTTCTTAAAAATCAAACAAAAACTGCTGTAACTTTTTTATTTCTTTATAAAAAAATGTAAATTTTGTTTAAATAATTTTATTTTCATGAAATCTAATTAGAAATGTAGTTTTAAAATTTTTCGGTCGATTATTTTTAAAATTATACCAAAAAAACGTTTTTCTTAAAAATCAAACTAAAACTGCTGTAACTTTTTTATTTCTTTATAAAAAAATGTAAATTTTGTTTAAATAATATTATTTTCATGAAATCTAATTAGAAATGTAGTTTTAAAATTTTTCGGACGATTACTTTTAAAATTATATCAAAAAAACGTTATTTTTTAGAAATAATGCGTTTTTCTTAAAAATCAAACAAAAACTGCTGTCACTTTTTTATTTCTTTATAAAAAAATGTAAATTTTGTTTAAATAATTTTATTTTCATGAAATCTAATTAGAAATGTAGTTTTAAAATTTTTCGGTCGATTATTTTTAAAATTATACCAAAAAAACGTTTTTCTTAAAAATCACACAAAAACTGCAGAAACTTTTTTATTTCTTTATAAAAAAATGTAAATTTTGTTTAAATAATTTTATTTTCATGAAATCTAATTAGAAATGTAGTTTTAAAATTTTTCGGACGATTACTTTTAAAATTATATCAAAAAAACGTTATTTTTTAGAAATAATGCGTTTTTCTTAAAAATCAAACAAAAACTGCTGTAACTTTTTTATTTCTTTATAAAAAAATGTAAATTTTGTTTAAATAATTTTATTTTCATGAAATCTAATTAGAAATGTAGTTTTAAAATTTTTCGGTCGATTATTTTTAAAATTATACCAAAAAAACGTTTTTCTTAAAAATCAAACTAAAACTGCTGTAACTTTTTTATTTCTTTATAAAAAAATGTAAATTTTGTTTAAATAATATTATTTTCATGAAATCTAATTAGAAATGTAGTTTTAAAATTTTTCGGACGATTACTTTTAAAATTATATCAAAAAAACGTTATTTTTTAGAAATAATGCGTTTTTCTTAAAAATCAAACAAAAACTGCTGTAACTTTTTTATTTCTTTATAAAAAAATGTAAATTTTGTTTAAATAATTTTATTTTCATGAAATCTAATTAGAAATGTAGTTTTAAAATTTTTCGGTCGATTATTTTTAAAATTATACCAAAAAAACGTTTTTCTTAAAAATCACACAAAAACTGCAGAAACTTTTTTATTTCTTTATAAAAAAATGTAAATTTTGTTTAAATAAGTTTATTTTCATGAAATCTAATTAGAAATGTAGTTTTAAAATTTTTCGGACGATTACTTTTAAAATTATATCAAAAAAACGTTATTTTTTAGAAATAATGCGTTTTTCTTAAAAATCAAACAAAAACTGCTGTAACTTTTTTATTTCTTTATAAAAAAATGTAAATTTTGTTTAAATAATTTTATTTTCATGAAATCTAATTAGAAATGTAGTTTTAAAATTTTTCGGTCGATTATTTTTAAAATTATACCAAAAAAACGTTTTTCTTAAAAATCACACAAAAACTGCAGAAACTTTTTTATTTCTTTATAAAAAAATGTAAATTTTGTTTAAATAATATTATTTTCATGAAATCTAATTAGAAATGTAGTTTTAAAATTTTTCGGACGATTACTTTTAAAATTATATCAAAAAAACGTTATTTTTTGGAAATAATGCGTTTTTCTTAAAAATCAAACAAAAACTGCTGTAACTTTTTTATTTCTTTATAAAAAAATGTAAATTTTGTTTAAATAATTTTATTTTCATGAAATCTAATTAGAAATGTAGTTTTAAAATTTTTCGGTCGATTATTTTTAAAATTATACCAAAAAAACGTTTTTCTTAAAAATCACACAAAAACTGCAGAAACTTTTTTATTTCTTTATAAAAAAATGTAAATTTTGTTTAAATAATATTATTTTCATGAAATCTAATTAGAAATGTAGTTTTAAAATTTTTCGGACGATTACTTTTAAAATTATATCAAAAAAACGTTATTTTTTAGAAATAATGCGTTTTTCTTAAAAATCAAACAAAAACTGCTGTAACTTTTTTATTTCTTTATAAAAAAATGTAAATTTTGTTTAAATAATTTTATTTTCATGAAATCTAATTAGAAATGTAGTTTTAAAATTTTTCGGTCGATTATTTTTAAAATTATACCAAAAAAACGTTTTTCTTAAAAATCAAACTAAAACTGCTGTAACTTTTTTATTTCTTTATAAAAAAATGTAAATTTTGTTTAAATAATATTATTTTCATGAAATCTAATTAGAAATGTAGTTTTAAAATTTTTCGGACGATTACTTTTAAAATTATATCAAAAAAACGTTATTTTTTAGAAATAATGCGTTTTTCTTAAAAATCAAACATAAACTGCTGTAACTTTTTTATTTCTTTATAAAAAAATGTAAATTTTGTTTAAATAATTTTATTTTCATGAAATCTAATTAGAAATGTAGTTTTAAAATTTTTCGGTCGATTATTTTTAAAATTATACCAAAAAAACGTTTTTCTTAAAAATCAAACAAAAACTGCTGTAACTTTTTTATTTCTTTATAAAAAAATGTAAATTTTGTTTAAATAATATTATTTTCATGAAATCTAATTAGAAATGTAGTTTTAAAATTTTTCGGACGATTACTTTTAAAATTATATCAAAAAAACGTTATTTTTTAGAAATAATGCGTTTTTCTTAAAAATCAAACAAAAACTGCTGTAACTTTTTTATTTCTTTATAAAAAAATGTAAATTTTGTTTAAATAATTTTATTTTCATGAAATCTAATTAGAAATGTAGTTTTAAAATTTTTCGGTCGATTATTTTTAAAATTATACCAAAAAAACGTTTTTCTTAAAAATCAAACTAAAACTGCTGTAACTTTTTTATTTCTTTATAAAAAAATGTAAATTTTGTTTAAATAATATTATTTTCATGAAATCTAATTAGAAATGTAGTTTTAAAATTTTTCGGACGATTACTTTTAAAATTATATCAAAAAAACGTTATTTTTTAGAAATAATGCGTTTTTCTTAAAAATCAAACAAAAACTGCTGTAACTTTTTTATTTCTTTATAAAAAAATGTAAATTTTGTTTAAATAATTTTATTTTCATGAAATCTAATTAGAAATGTAGTTTTAAAATTTTTCGGTCGATTATTTTTAAAATTATACCAAAAAAACGTTTTTCTTAAAAATCAAACTAAAACTGCTGTAACTTTTTTATTTCTTTATAAAAAAATGTAAATTTTGTTTAAATAATATTATTTTCATGAAATCTAATTAGAAATGTAGTTTTAAAATTTTTCGGACGATTACTTTTAAAATTATATCAAAAAAACGTTATTTTTTAGAAATAATGCGTTTTTCTTAAAAATCAAACAAAAACTGCTGTAACTTTTTTATTTCCTTATAAAAAAATGTAAATTTTGTTTAAATAATTTTATTTTCATGAAATCTAATTAGAAATGTAGTTTTAAAATTTTTCGGTCGATTATTTTTAAAATTATACCAAAAAAACGTTTTTCTTAAAAATCACACAAAAACTGCAGAAACTTTTTTATTTCTTTATAAAAAAATGTAAATTTTGTTTAAATAATTATTTTCATGAAATCTAATTAGAAATGTAGTTTTAAAATTTTTCGGACGATTACTTTTAAAATTATATCAAAAAAACGTTATTTTTTAGAAATAATGCGTTTTTCTTAAAAATCAAACAAAAACTGCTGTAACTTTTTTATTTCTTTATAAAAAAATGTAAATTTTGTTTAAATAATTTTATTTTCATGAAATCTAATTAGAAATGTAGTTTTAAAATTTTTCGGTCGATTATTTTTAAAATTATACCAAAAAAACGTTTTTCTTAAAAATCAAACTAAAACTGCTGTAACTTTTTTATTTCTTTATAAAAAAATGTAAATTTTGTTTAAATAATTTTATTTTCATGAAATCTAATTAGAAATGTAGTTTTAAAATTTTTCGGTCGATTATTTTTAAAATTATACCAAAAAAACGTTTTTCTTAAAAATCAAACTAAAACTGCTGTAACTTTTTTATTTCTTTATAAAAAAATGTAAATTTTGTTTAAATAATATTATTTTCATGAAATCTAATTAGAAATGTAGTTTTAAAATTTTTCGGACGATTACTTTTAAAATTATATCAAAAAAACGTTATTTTTTAGAAATAATGCGTTTTTCTTAAAAATCAAACAAAAACTGCTGTAACTTTTTTATTTCTTTATAAAAAAATGTAAATTTTGTTTAAATAATTTTATTTTCATGAAATCTAATTAGAAATGTAGTTTTAAAATTTTTCGGTCGATTATTTTTAAAATTATACCAAAAAAACGTTTTTCTTAAAAATCAAACAAAAACTGCTGTAACTTTTTTATTTCTTTATAAAAAAATGTAAATTTTGTTTAAATAATTTTATTTTCATGAAATCTAATTAGAAATGTAGTTTTAAAATTTTTCGGTCGATTATTTTTAAAATTATACCAAAAAAACGTTTTTCTTAAAAATCAAACTAAAACTGCTGTAACTTTTTTATTTCTTTATAAAAAAATGTAAATTTTGTTTAAATAATATTATTTTCATGAAATCTAATTAGAAATGTAGTTTTAAAATTTTTCGGACGATTACTTTTAAAATTATATCAAAAAACGTTATTTTTTAGAAATAATGCGTTTTTCTTAAAAATCAAACAAAAACTGCTGTAACTTTTTTATTTCTTTATAAAAAAATGTAAATTTTGTTTAAATAATTTTATTTTCATGAAATCTAATTAGAAATGTAGTTTTAAAATTTTTCGGTCGATTATTTTTAAAATTATACCAAAAAAACGTTTTTCTTAAAAATCACACAAAAACTGCAGAAACTTTTTTATTTCTTTATATAAAAATGTAAATTTTGTTTAAATAATTTTATTTTCATGAAATCTAATTAGAAATGTAGTTTTAAAATTTTTCGGACGATTACTTTTAAAATTATATCAAAAAAACGTTATTTTTTAGAAATAATGCGTTTTTCTTAAAAATCAAACAAAAACTGCTGTAACTTTTTTATTTCTTTATAAAAAAATGTAAATTTTGTTTAAATAATTTTATTTTCATGAAATCTAATTAGAAATGTAGTTTTAAAATTTTTCGGTCGATTATTTTTAAAATTATACCAAAAAAACGTTTTTCTTAAAAATCACACAAAAACTGCAGAAACTTTTTTATTTCTTTATAAAAAAATGTAAATTTTGTTTAAATAATTTTATTTTCATGAAATCTAATTAGAAATGTAGTTTTAAAATTTTTCGGTCGATTATTTTTAAAATTATACCAAAAAAACGTTTTTCTTAAAAATCAAACTAAAACTGCTGTAACTTTTTTATTTCTTTATAAAAAAATGTAAATTTTGTTTAAATAATATTATTTTCATGAAATCTAATTAGAAATGTAGTTTTAAAATTTTTCGGACGATTACTTTTAAAATTATATCAAAAAAACGTTATTTTTTAGAAATAATGCGTTTTTCTTAAAAGTCAAACAAAAACTGCTGTAACTTTTTTATTTCTTTATAAAAAAATGTAAATTTTGTTTAAATAATTTTATTTTCATGAAATCTAATTAGAAATGTAGTTTTAAAATTTTTCGGACGATTACTTTTAAAATTATATCAAAAAAACGTTATTTTTTAGAAATAATGCGTTTTTCTTAAAAATCAAACAAAAACTGCTGTAACTTTTTTATTTCTTTATAAAAAAATGTAAATTTTGTTTAAATAATTTTATTTTCATGAAATCTAATTAGAAATGTAGTTTTAAAATTTTTCGGTCGATTATTTTTAAAATTATACCAAAAAAACGTTTTTCTTAAAAATCAAACTAAAACTGCTGTAACTTTTTTATTTCTTTATAAAAAAATGTAAATTTTGTTTAAATAATTTTATTTTCATGAAATCTAATTAGAAATGTAGTTTTAAAATTTTTCGGTCGATTATTTTTAAAATTATACCAAAAAAACGTTTTTCTTAAAAATCAAACTAAAACTGCTGTAACTTTTTTATTTCTTTATAAAAAAATGTAAATTTTGTTTAAATAATATTATTTTCATGAAATCTAATTAGAAATGTAGTTTTAAAATTTTTCGGACGATTACTTTTAAAATTATATCAAAAAAACGTTATTTTTTAGAAATAATGCGTTTTTCTTAAAAATCAAACAAAAACTGCTGTAACTTTTTTATTTCTTTATAAAAAAATGTAAATTTTGTTTAAATAATTTTATTTTCATGAAATCTAATTAGAAATGTAGTTTTAAAATTTTTCGGTCGATTATTTTTAAAATTATACCAAAAAAACGTTTTTCTTAAAAATCAAACAAAAACTGCTGTAACTTTTTTATTTCTTTATAAAAAAATGTAAATTTTGTTTAAATAATTTTATTTTCATGAAATCTAATTAGAAATGTAGTTTTAAAATTTTTCGGACGATTACTTTTAAAATTATATCAAAAAAACGTTATTTTTTAGAAATAATGCGTTTTTCTTAAAAGTCAAACAAAAACTGCTGTAACTTTTTTATTTCTTTATAAAAAAATGTAAATTTTGTTTAAATAATTTTATTTTCATGAAATCTAATTAGAAATGTAGTTTTAAAATTTTTCGGACGATTACTTTTAAAATTATATCAAAAAAACGTTATTTTTTAGAAATAATGCGTTTTTCTTAAAAATCAAACAAAAACTGCTGTAACTTTTTTATTTCTTTATAAAAAAATGTAAATTTTGTTTAAATAATTTTATTTTCATGAAATCTAATTAGAAATGTAGTTTTAAAATTTTTCGGTCGATTATTTTTAAAATTATACCAAAAAAACGTTTTTCTTAAAAATCAAACTAAAACTGCTGTAACTTTTTTATTTCTTTATAAAAAAATGTAAATTTTGTTTAAATAATTTTATTTTCATGAAATCTAATTAGAAATGTAGTTTTAAAATTTTTCGGTCGATTATTTTTAAAATTATACCAAAAAAACGTTTTTCTTAAAAATCAAACTAAAACTGCTGTAACTTTTTTATTTCTTTATAAAAAAATGTAAATTTTGTTTAAATAATATTATTTTCATGAAATCTAATTAGAAATGTAGTTTTAAAATTTTTCGGACGATTACTTTTAAAATTATATCAAAAAAACGTTATTTTTTAGAAATAATGCGTTTTTCTTAAAAATCAAACAAAAACTGCTGTAACTTTTTTATTTCTTTATAAAAAAATGTAAATTTTGTTTAAATAATTTTATTTTCATGAAATCTAATTAGAAATGTAGTTTTAAAATTTTTCGGTCGATTATTTTTAAAATTATACCAAAAAAACGTTTTTCTTAAAAATCAAACAAAAACTGCTGTAACTTTTTTATTTCTTTATAAAAAAATGTAAATTTTGTTTAAATAATTTTATTTTCATGAAATCTAATTAGAAATGTAGTTTTAAAATTTTTCGGACGATTACTTTTAAAATTATATCAAAAAAACGTTATTTTTTAGAAATAATGCGTTTTTCTTAAAAGTCAAACAAAAACTGCTGTAACTTTTTTATTTCTTTATAAAAAAATGTAAATTTTGTTTAAATAATTTTATTTTCATGAAATCTAATTAGAAATGTAGTTTTAAAATTTTTCGGACGATTACTTTTAAAATTATATCAAAAAAACGTTATTTTTTAGAAATAATGCGTTTTTCTTAAAAATCAAACAAAAACTGCTGTAACTTTTTTATTTCTTTATAAAAAAATGTAAATTTTGTTTAAATAATTTTATTTTCATGAAATCTAATTAGAAATGTAGTTTTAAAATTTTTCGGTCGATTATTTTTAAAATTATACCAAAAAAACGTTTTTCTTAAAAATCAAACTAAAACTGCTGTAACTTTTTTATTTCTTTATAAAAAAATGTAAATTTTGTTTAAATAATATTATTTTCATGAAATCTAATTAGAAATGTAGTTTTAAAATTTTTCGGACGATTACTTTTAAAATTATATCAAAAAAACGTTATTTTTTAGAAATAATGCGTTTTTCTTAAAAATCAAACAAAAACTGCTGTAACTTTTTTATTTCTTTATAAAAAAATGTAAATTTTGTTTAAATAATTTTATTTTCATGAAATCTAATTAGAAATGTAGTTTTAAAATTTTTCGGTCGATTATTTTTAAAATTATACCAAAAAAACGTTTTTCTTAAAAATCAAACAAAAACTGCTGTAACTTTTTTATTTCTTTATAAAAAAATGTAAATTTTGTTTAAATAATTTTATTTTTATGAAATCTAATTAGAAATGTAGTTTTAAAATTTTTCGGTCGATTATTTTTAAAATTATACCAAAAAAACGTTTTTCTTAAAAATCACACAAAAACTGCAGAAACTTTTTTATTTCTTTATATAAAAATGTAAATTTTGTTTAAATAATTTTATTTTCATGAAATCTAATTAGAAATGTAGTTTTAAAATTTTTCGGACGATTACTTTTAAAATTATATCAAAAAAACGTTATTTTTTAGAATTAATGCGTTTTTCTTAAAAATCAAACAAAAACTGCTGTAACTTTTTTATTTCTTTATAAAAAAATGTAAATTTTGTTTAAATAATTTTATTTTCATGAAATCTAATTAGAAATGTAGTTTTAAAATTTTTCGGTCGATTATTTTTAAAATTATACCAAAAAAACGTTTTTCTTAAAAATCACACAAAAACTGCAGAAACTTTTTTATTTCTTTATAAAAAAATGTAAATTTTGTTTAAATAATTTTATTTTCATGAAATCTAATTAGAAATGTAGTTTTAAAATTTTTCGGACGATTACTTTTAAAATTATATCAAAAAAACGTTATTTTTTAGAAATAATGCGTTTTTCTTAAAAATCAAACAAAAACTGCTGTAACTTTTTTATTTCTTTATAAAAAAATGTAAATTTTGTTTAAATAATTTTATTTTCATGAAATCTAATTAGAAATGTAGTTTTAAAATTTTTCGGTCGATTATTTTTAAAATTATACCAAAAAAACTTTTTTCTTAAAAATCAAACTAAAACTGCTGTAACTTTTTTATTTCTTTATAAAAAAATGTAAATTTTGTTTAAATAATATTATTTTCATGAAATCTAATTAGAAATGTAGTTTTAAAATTTTTCGGACGATTACTTTTAAAATTATATCAAAAAAACGTTATTTTTTAGAAATAATGCGTTTTTCTTAAAAATCAAACAAAAACTGCTGTAACTTTTTTATTTCTTTATAAAAAAATGTAAATTTTGTTTAAATAATTTTATTTTCATGAAATCTAATTAGAAATGTAGTTTTAAAATTTTTCGGACGATTACTTTTAAAATTATATCAAAAAAACGTTATTTTTTAGAAATAATGCGTTTTTCTTAAAAATCAAACTAAAACTGCAGAAACTTTTTTATTTCTTTATAAAAAAATGTAAATTTTGTTTAAATAATTTTATTTTCATGAAATCTAATTAGAAATGTAGTTTTAAAATTTTTCGGACGATTACTTTTAAAATTATATCAAAAAAACGTTATTTTTTAGAAATAATGCGTTTTTCTTAAAAATCAAACAAAAACTGCTGTAACTTTTTTATTTCTTTATAAAAAAATGTAAATTTTGTTTAAATAATTTTATTTTCATGAAATCTAATTAGAAATGTAGTTTTAAAATTTTTCGGACGATTACTTTTAAAATTATATCAAAAAAACGTTATTTTTTAGAAATAATGCGTTTTTCTTAAAAATCAAACAAAAACTGCTGTAACTTTTTTATTTCTTTATAAAAAAATGTAAATTTTGTTTAAATAATTTTATTTTCATGAAATCTAATTAGAAATGTAGTTTTAAAATTTTTCGGTCGATTATTTTTAAAATTATACCAAAAAAACGTTTTTCTTAAAAATCACACAAAAACTGCAGAAACTTTTTGATTTCTTTATAAAAAAATGTAAATTTTGTTTAAATAATTTTATTTTCATGAAATCTAATTAGAAATGTAGTTTTAAAATTTTTCGGACGATTACTTTTAAAATTATATCAAAAAAACGTTATTTTTTAGAAATAATGCGTTTTTCTTAAAAATCAAACAAAAACTGCTGTAACTTTTTTATTTCTTTATAAAAAAATGTAAATTTTGTTTAAATAATTTTATTTTCATGAAATCTAATTAGAAATGTAGTTTTAAAATTTTTCGGTCGATTATTTTTAAAATTATACCAAAAAAACGTTTTTCTTAAAAATCACCCAAAAACTGCAGAAACTTTTTTATTTCTTTATAAAAAAATGTAAATTTTGTTTAAATAATTTTATTTTCATGAAATCTAATTAGAAATGTAGTTTTAAAATTTTTCGGACGATTACTTTTAAAATTATATCAAAAAAACGTTATTTTTTAGAAATAATGCGTTTTTCTTAAAAATCAAACAAAAACTGCTGTAACTTTTTTATTTCTTTATAAAAAAATGTAAATTTTGTTTAAATAATTTTATTTTCATGAAATCTAATTAGAAATGTAGTTTTAAAATTTTTCGGTCGATTATTTTTAAAATTATACCAAAAAAACGTTTTTCTTAAAAATCACACAAAAACTGCAGAAACTTTTTTATTTCTTTATAAAAAAATGTAAATTTTGTTTAAATAATTTTATTTTCATGAAATCTAATTAGAAATGTAGTTTTAAAATTTTTCGGACGATTACTTTTAAAATTATATCAAAAAAACGTTATTTTTTAGAAATAATGCGTTTTTCTTAAAAATCAAACAAAAACTGCTGTAACTTTTTTATTTCTTTATAAAAAAATGTAAATTTTGTTTAAATAATTTTATTTTCATGAAATCTAATTAGAAATATAGTTTTAAAATTTTTCGGTCGATTATTTTTAAAATTATACCAAAAAAACGTTTTTCTTAAAAATCACACAAAAACTGCAGAAACTTTTTTATTTCTTTATAAAAAAATGTAAATTTTGTTTAAATAATTTTATTTTCATGAAATCTAATTAGAAATGTAGTTTTAAAATTTTTCGGACGATTACTTTTAAAATTATATCAAAAAAACGTTATTTTTTAGAAATAATGCGTTTTTCTTAAAAATCAAACAAAAACTGCTGTAACTTTTTTATTTCTTTATAAAAAAATGTAAATTTTGTTTAAATAATTTTATTTTCATGAAATCTAATTAGAAATGTAGTTTTAAAATTTTTCGGTCGATTATTTTTAAAATTATACCAAAAAAACGTTTTTCTTAAAAATCAAACTAAAACTGCTGTAACTTTTTTATTTCTTTATAAAAAAATGTAAATTTTGTTTAAATAATATTATTTTCATGAAATCTAATTAGAAATGTAGTTTTAAAATTTTTCGGACGATTACTTTTAAAATTATATCAAAAAAACGTTATTTTTTAGAAATAATGCGTTTTTCTTAAAAATCAAACAAAAACTGCTGTAACTTTTTTATTTCTTTATAAAAAAATGTAAATTTTGTTTAAATAATTTTATTTTCATGAAATCTAATTAGAAATGTAGTTTTAAAATTTTTCGGACGATTACTTTTAAAATTATATCAAAAAAACGTTATTTTTTAGAAATAATGCGTTTTTCTTAAAAATCAAACAAAAACTGCTGTAACTTCTTTATTTCTTTATAAAAAAATGTAAATTTTGTTTAAATAATTTTATTTTCATGAAATCTAATTAGAAATGTAGTTTTAAAATTTTTCGGTCGATTATTTTTAAAATTATACCAAAAAAAACGTTTTTCTTAAAAATCAAACTAAAACTGCTGTAACTTTTTTATTTCTTTATAAAAAAATGTAAATTTTGTTTAAATAATATTATTTTCATGAAATCTAATTAGAAATGTAGTTTTAAAATTTTTCGGACGATTACTTTTAAAATTATATCAAAAAAACCTTATTTTTTAGAAATAATGCGTTTTTCTTAAAAATCAAACAAAAACTGCTGTAACTTTTTTATTTCTTTATAAAAAAATGTAAATTTTGTTTAAATAATTTTATTTTCATGAAATCTAATTAGAAATGTAGTTTTAAAATTTTTCGGTCGATTATTTTTAAAATTATACCAAAAAAACGTTTTTCTTAAAAATCACCCAAAAACTGCAGAAACTTTTTTATTTCTTTATAAAAAAATGTAAATTTTGTTTAAATAATTTTATTTTAATGAAATCTAATTAGAAATGTAGTTTTAAAATTTTTCGGACGATTACTTTTAAAATTATATCAAAAAAACGTTTTTCTTAAAAATCAAACTAAAACTGCTGTAACTTTTTTATTTCTTTATAAAAAAATGTAAATTTTGTTTAAATAATATTATTTTCATGAAATCTAATTAGAAATGTAGTTTTAAAATTTTTCGGACGATTACTTTTAAAATTATATCAAAAAAACGTTATTTTTTAGAAATAATGCGTTTTTCTTAAAAATCAAACAAAAACTGCTGTAACTTTTTTATTTATTTATAAAAAAATGTAAATTTTGTTTAAATAATTTTATTTTCATGTAATCTAATTAGAAATGTAGTTTTAAAATTTTTCGGTCGATTATTTTTAAAATTATACCAAAAAAACGTTTTTCTTAAAAATCACCCAAAAACTGCAGAAACTTTTTTATTTCTTTATAAAAAAATGTAAATTTTGTTTAAATAATTTTATTTTCATGAAATCTAATTAGAAATGTAGTTTTAAAATTTTTCGGACGATTACTTTTAAAATTATATCAAAAAAACGTTATTTTTTAGAAATAATGCGTTTTTCTTAAAAATCAAACAAAAACTGCTGTAACTTTTTTATTTCTTTATAAAAAAATGTAAATTTTGTTTAAATAATTTTATTTTCATGAAATCTAATTAGAAATGTAGTTTTAAAATTTTTCGGTCGATTATTTTTAAAATTATACCAAAAAAACGTTTTTCTTAAAAATCACACAAAAACTGCAGAAACTTTTTTATTTCTTTATAAAAAAATGTAAATTTTATTTAAATAATTTTATTTTCATGAAATCTAATTAGAAATGTAGTTTTAAAATTTTTCGGACGATTACTTTTAAAATTATATCAAAAAAACGTTATTTTTTAGAAATAATGCGTTTTTCTTAAAAATCAAACAAAAACTGCTGTAACTTTTTTATTTCTTTATAAAAAAATGTAAATTTTGTTTAAATAATTTTATTTTCATGAAATCTAATTAGAAATATAGTTTTAAAATTTTTCGGTCGATTATTTTTAAAATTATACCAAAAAAACGTTTTTCTTAAAAATCACACAAAAACTGCAGAAACTTTTTTATTTCTTTATAAAAAAATG
Source organism: Stenus bimaculatus (assembly GCA_963971135.1). Classification (NCBI taxonomy): domain Eukaryota; kingdom Metazoa; phylum Arthropoda; class Insecta; order Coleoptera; family Staphylinidae; genus Stenus; species Stenus bimaculatus. Next base: position 5,202 of record CAXARA010000661.1, on the reverse strand, counting down.
TAAATTTTGTTTAAATAATTTTATTTTCATGAAATCTAATTAGAAATGTAGTTTTAAAATTTTTCGGACGATTACTTTTAAAATTATATCAAAAAAACGTTATTTTTTAGAAATAATGCGTTTTTCTTAAAAATCAAACAAAAACTGCTGTAACTTTTTTATTTCTTTATAAAAAAATGTAAATTTTGTTTAAATAATTTTATTTTCATGAAATCTAATTAGAAATGTAGTTTTAAAATTTTTCGGTCGATTATTTTTAAAATTATACCAAAAAAACGTTTTTCTTAAAAATCAAACTAAAACTGCTGTAACTTTTTTATTTCTTTATAAAAAAATGTAAATTTTGTTTAAATAATATTATTTTCATGAAATCTAATTAGAAATGTAGTTTTAAAATTTTTCGGACGATTACTTTTAAAATTATATCAAAAAAACGTTATTTTTTAGAAATAATGCGTTTTTCTTAAAAATCTAACAAAAACTGCTGTAACTTTTTTATTTCTTTATAAAAAAATGTAAATTTTGTTTAAATAATTTTATTTTCATGAAATCTAATTAGAAATGTAGTTTTAAAATTTTTCGGACGATTACTTTTAAAATTATATCAAAAAAACGTTATTTTTTAGAAATAATGCGTTTTTCTTAAAAATCAAACAAAAACTGCTGTAACTTTTTTATTTCTTTATAAAAAAATGTAAATTTTGTTTAAATAATTTTATTTTCATGAAATCTAATTAGAAATGTAGTTTTAAAATTTTTCGGTCGATTATTTTTAAAATTATACCAAAAAAACGTTTTTCTTAAAAATCACACAAAAACTGCAGAAACTTTTTTATTTCTTTATAAAAAAATGTAAATTTTGTTTAAATAATTTTATTTTCATGAAATCTAATTAGAAATGTAGTTTTAAAATTTTTCGGACGATTACTTTTAAAATTATATCAAAAAAACGTTATTTTTTAGAAATAATGCGTTTTTCTTAAAAATCAAACAAAAACTGCTGTAACTTTTTTATTTCTTTATAAAAAAATGTAAATTTTGTTTAAATAATTTTATTTTCATGAAATCTAATTAGAAATGTAGTTTTAAAATTTTTCGGTCGATTATTTTTAAAATTATACCAAAAAAACGTTTTTCTTAAAAATCACACAAAAACTGCAGAAACTTTTTTATTTCTTTATAAAAAAATGTAAATTTTGTTTAAATAATTTTATTTTCATGAAATCTAATTAGAAATGTAGTTTTAAAATTTTTCGGACGATTACTTTTAAAATTATATCAAAAAAACGTTATTTTTTAGAAATAATGCGTTTTTCTTAAAAATCAAACAAAAACTGCTGTAACTTTTTTATTTCTTTATAAAAAAATGTAAATTTTGTTTAAATAATTTTATTTTCATGAAATCTAATTAGAAATGTAGTTTTAAAATTTTTCGGTCGATTATTTTTAAAATTATACCAAAAAAACGTTTTTCTTAAAAATCACACAAAAACTGCAGAAACTTTTTTATTTCTTTATAAAAAAATGTAAATTTTGTTTAAATAATTTTATTTTCATGAAATCTAATTAGAAATGTAGTTTTAAAATTTTTCGGACGATTACTTTTAAAATTATATCAAAAAAACGTTTTTCTTAAAAATCAAACTAAAACTGCTGTAACTTTTTTATTTCTTTATAAAAAAATGTAAATTTTGTTTAAATAATATTATTTTCATGAAATCTAATTAGAAATGTAGTTTTAAAATTTTTCGGACGATTACTTTTAAAATTATATCAAAAAAACGTTATTTTTTAGAAATAATGCGTTTTTCTTAAAAATCAAACAAAAACTGCTGTAACTTTTTTATTTATTTATAAAAAAATGTAAATTTTGTTTAAATAATTTTATTTTCATGTAATCTAATTAGAAATGTAGTTTTAAAATTTTTCGGTCGATTATTTTTAAAATTATACCAAAAAAACGTTTTTCTTAAAAATCACCCAAAAACTGCAGAAACTTTTTTATTTCTTTATAAAAAAATGTAAATTTTGTTTAAATAATTTTATTTTCATGAAATCTAATTAGAAATGTAGTTTTAAAATTTTTCGGACGATTACTTTTAAAATTATATCAAAAAAACGTTATTTTTTAGAAATAATGCGTTTTTCTTAAAAATCAAACAAAAACTGCTGTAACTTTTTTATTTCTTTATAAAAAAATGTAAATTTTGTTTAAATAATTTTATTTTCATGAAATCTAATTAGAAATGTAGTTTTAAAATTTTTCGGTCGATTATTTTTAAAATTATACCAAAAAAACATTTTTCTTAAAAATCACACAAAAACTGCAGAAACTTTTTTATTTCTTTATAAAAAAATGTAAATTTTGTTTAAATAATTTTATTTTCATGAAATCTAATTAGAAATGTAGTTTTAAAATTTTTCGGACGATTACTTTTAAAATTATATCAAAAAAACGTTATTTTTTAGAAATAATGCGTTTTTCTTAAAAATCAAACAAAAACTGCTGTAACTTTTTTATTTCTTTATAAAAAAATGTAAATTTTGTTTAAATAATTTTATTTTCATGAAATCTAATTAGAAATATAGTTTTAAAATTTTTCGGTCGATTATTTTTAAAATTATACCAAAAAAACGTTTTTCTTAAAAATCACACAAAAACTGCAGAAACTTTTTTATTTCTTTATAAAAAAATGTAAATTTTGTTTAAATAATTTTATTTTCATGAAATCTAATTAGAAATGTAGTTTTAAAATTTTTCGGACGATTACTTTTAAAATTATATCAAAAAAACGTTATTTTTTAGAAATAATGCGTTTTTCTTAAAAATCAAACAAAAACTGCTGTAACTTTTTTATTTCTTTATAAAAAAATGTAAATTTTGTTTAAATAATTTTATTTTCATGAAATCTAATTAGAAATGTAGTTTTAAAATTTTTCGGTCGATTATTTTTAAAATTATACCAAAAAAACGTTTTTCTTAAAAATCAAACTAAAACTGCTGTAACTTTTTTATTTCTTTATAAAAAAATGTAAATTTTGTTTAAATAATATTATTTTCATGAAATCTAATTAGAAATGTAGTTTTAAAATTTTTCGGACGATTACTTTTAAAATTATATCAAAAAAACGTTATTTTTTAGAAATAATGCGTTTTTCTTAAAAATCAAACAAAAACTGCTGTAACTTTTTTATTTCTTTATAAAAAAATGTAAATTTTGTTTAAATAATTTTATTTTCATGAAATCTAATTAGAAATGTAGTTTTAAAATTTTTCGGACGATTACTTTTAAAATTATATCAAAAAAACGTTATTTTTTAGAAATAATGCGTTTTTCTTAAAAATCAAACAAAAACTGCTGTAACTTTTTTATTTCTTTATAAAAAAATGTAAATTTTGTTTAAATAATTTTATTTTCATGAAATCTAATTAGAAATGTAGTTTTAAAATTTTTCGGTCGATTATTTTTAAAATTATACCAAAAAAACGTTTTTCTTAAAAATCAAACTAAAACTGCTGTAACTTTTTTATTTCTTTATAAAAAAATGTAAATTTTGTTTAAATAATATTATTTTCATGAAATCTAATTAGAAATGTAGTTTTAAAATTTTTCGGACGATTACTTTTAAAATTATATCAAAAAAACGTTATTTTTTAGAAATAATGCGTTTTTCTTAAAAATCAAACAAAAACTGCAGAAACTTTTTTATTTCTTTATAAAAAAATGTAAATTTTGTTTAAATAATTTTATTTTCATGAAATCTAATTAGAAATGTAGTTTTAAAATTTTTCGGTCGATTATTTTTAAAATTATACCAAAAAAAACGTTTTTCTTAAAAATCACACAAAACCTGCAGAAACTTTTTTATTTCTTTATAAAAAAATGTAAATTTTGTTTAAATAATTTTATTTTCATGAAATCTAATTAGAAATGTAGTTTTAAAATTTTTCGGACGATTACTTTTAAAATTATATCAAAAAAACGTTATTTTTTAGAAATAATGCGTTTTTCTTAAAAATCAAACAAAAACTGCTGTAACTTTTTTATTTCTTTATAAAAAAATGTAAATTTTGTTTAAATAATTTTATTTTCATGAAATCTAATTAGAAATGTAGTTTTAAAATTTTTCGGTCGATTATTTTTAAAATTATACCAAAAAAACGTTTTTCTTAAAAATCACACAAAAACTGCAGAAACTTTTTTATTTCTTTATAAAAAAATGTAAATTTTGTTTAAATAATTTTATTTTCATGAAATCTAATTAGAAATGTAGTTTTAAAATTTTTCGGACGATTACTTTTAAAATTATATCAAAAAAACGTTATTTTTTAGAAATAATGCGTTTTTCTTAAAAATCAAACAAAAACTGCTGTAACTTTTTTATTTCTTTATAAAAAAATGTAAATTTTGTTTAAATAATTTTATTTTCATGAAATCTAATTAGAAATGTAGTTTTAAATTTTTTCGGTCGATTATTTTTAAAATTATACCAAAAAAACGTTTTTCTTAAAAATCACACAAAAACTGCAGAAACTTTTTTATTTCTTTATAAAAAAATGTAAATTTTGTTTAAATAATTTTATTTTCATGAAATCTAATTAGAAATGTAGTTTTAAAATTTTTCGGACGATTACTTTTAAAATTATATCAAAAAAACGTTATTTTTTAGAAATAATGCGTTTTTCTTAAAAATCAAACAAAAACTGCTGTAACTTTTTTATTTCTTTATAAAAAAATGTAAATTTTGTTTAAATAATTTTATTTTCATGAAATCTAATTAGAAATGTAGTTTTAAAATTTTTCGGTCGATTATTTTTAAAATTATACCAAAAAAACGTTTTTCTTAAAAATCACCCAAAAACTGCAGAAACTTTTTTATTTCTTTATAAAAAAATGTAAATTTTGTTTAAATAATTTTATTTTAATGAAATCTAATTAGAAATGTAGTTTTAAAATTTTTCGGACGATTACTTTTAAAATTATATCAAAAAAACATTTTTCTTAAAAATCAAACTAAAACTGCTGTAACTTTTTTATTTCTTTATAAAAAAATGTAAATTTTGTTTAAATAATATTATTTTCATGAAATCTAATTAGAAATGTAGTTTTAAAATTTTTCGGACGATTACTTTTAAAATTATATCAAAAAAACGTTATTTTTTAGAAATAATGCGTTTTTCTTAAAAATCAAACAAAAACT